>PVIH01003456.1:102227-123235 GCA_004025045.1 Sigmodon hispidus
GGGGGGGGGAGCAAGGCTGGGGTTCAATCTCAGCGCTGGAGATCTTGCCTAGGACTCATGAAGCATTAGGTTCAATCCCAAAGAGAGCTGGGCTAAGTTGGAATAGGAACCCCTAGGCCCCTGACCCTCCCTGGTCCAGAGAACCTGGACTGCTGGAATCCTTCCTGAGTGTTTGGTCAACAACACTGCAGACTATGTGGCCCTGTTCCCATCTCCTTTATCCTATGTACGGGAATTGCTCAACAGCCCTCACTCACTGGTCACTAGCCAGCTGAAGCTGTGATTACTGGCAGATGGCTGCCTCCCTTAAAAGCAGACAGACAATGCCACCACACACCTCGCCGGCAAAGTACAATCAAAAACAAAATCTGAATGCGGCTTTGATTTCCTCCAGCTCTCTCTCTGTGTCCCCTGGGCTACTGCTTGGAGAAGGTAGGAGAAGAGATGAAAGGAAATTCCATGATACTAGAAAGACCATGATGCAACCCTGACCTTCAGGGGAAGGTCATGGCCACAGAATTACAATGTGATACCTTAGGACACGGGAGAGGAAATCCCATCCTCTCACCAGAGATGACGGCATGGAGGGGATGAGACAGAGCTATGAGTGAGGACGTCAATAGCAGCTGAAGCCGGTACAGCTAGAAAACTACAGGACCCCAAAGCTCTCTCACGTTGGTTGCCAGGTGAATAACTGTAGTGGTAAAACCCAGAACTGTGGCAGAAAACAGTCCACTCACAGCCCTGCTTTTCCAAGGTGTTTTTCCAGGGTTCTGAGTGGCTCCCTCCCCACGGGTCATTGTTTGGTAGATATCTACTGTGTGCTGGGAACTGGTTCTTGGTAAGCTGACTGTAGACTCCTCACCAACCTTGAAACAGACACACATTTTTAGGAAAATTAAAAAAATAAAAAAGACTCAAAAGAATAAAATAATTTTTACAAGTCTCCCCAGCTACTTAACAAAAAGCAGGGTCCTTAGTTCCATGCCAAAAATTGTGGGGTGTCACAAGAGAACAGCATTGGGGCTAATGACTCAATTATATGTCTGGCTTTCAAGTCTTACTCTGCAGCACAGCCTGTTCTGTAACTTTAAACAGCCTAGACTGGCTGCCTCTTCAGTGCTGGGGGTACAGCCTGTGCTACATGCCCTGCTTCAATTATTACCCCTCCTTTTTAAAACAACTGTTTAGCACGTATGTGTACGTACCAAACAGTAGCATGTGCGCATGTGGGCAGGTGCCCACAGAGGCCAGAGAGTGTTGGATCTCCTGTACCTGGAGTTCCAGGTGGTTGTGAATCGCCAGATGTGGGTGTCGGGAACTGAACCCTGGTTCTGTGCAAATGTTCTTGACTGCACGTCATCTCAGCCTGTGCCTCACGTAGCCCAGACTGGCTTCAAAGTCACTTTGTAGCTAAAAATGACTTTCTTCTTCTTCCCCTGCCTCTACTTCCCAAATGCTGGGGTTGCCAGAATTCATGCCACACCAAACTGCAACCATAATTTACACTCAAATTTTTGTAATTAGGATCAGAGACCATGGAGCCGCAGAACCCCTTCAGAGTTCTTGGAGTATAAGTCATGCTTGTAACAAGGATATTTATCCAGCTTGACACACTGACTGACTGAAAAGCACACAGACTTCATGGCTTATGTGTCAACACTCTTCAGCTCTGGTGTCAAACTGTCAAGAATTGGGGACAAATCTACCCACACTTTGGGGCTGAGGAGGCAGGAACACAGATCTCCAACTAAGCCACCTGCTGTATGTCTAACCAAGTTCATCATCAAGCTCCATGAAAGGCAAGATGGACATTTCTGCTGCCAGACGTCCACTGTCCTGCTCAGCGAAGTGGAAGGACCAGCCACTGCTTCTAAGCTGGCAGAGGACACAGGTATGAGCCTTTGGGTCCCACATGCTGCCTGTATAATCCAGCAAGCTGTGCAGGTTTATGGGGCTTCAATTCCCATGTGTAAGACAAGACTACCTCCCAGGATCATCCTAAGAATTAAAAGGGCAAGCATCCTCAAAAATAACAAGCCTGCAGCCAGTACCTAGTGTGCCGTTGGTAAGTGTGAGATGTAACCGCTGATTGATCCTGACAGGAATTATGATTTCGGCTGATTGTTGGGAGTCAATTGAATTGACAGAACCAGCAGAACACAACTCAATACTCAATAGTGCACAGAAGAAAATGTGTGGCAGTGAGACAGGTCAGCCCACAGGCTGATGGAAGGCTTTGTTAGAAGGAGGTGGACAAGATGGCTCTCTATAGTGATATATTAATATGTGAGAAGGGGCTGAGAAACCCTCAGACCGAAATAAAAACCCAAATCAAGGTGGTTCTGCAGGTAAAGGTGCTGATAAGACTGATGAGATGAGTTCAAGCCTAGGAACCTATATTGTAGGAAAAGAGAACAGATCCCCTTAGGTTGTCCTCTGAGTGTGTGTGTGCGCACGCGTGCGCGCGCACACGCACACACGCGCGCGCACACACACACACACACACACACACACACACACACACACACACGCACACACCAAATAAATGTTACAAAAATTCAGAGAACTCAAATTAAGTACCTGCATTTCCAGAAAAGCCTGGTCTGACAGGACCATTGGTGGATGAGGTCAAGACCAAACATTTCGTTCTCTGAGTTGGGTGACTGGTCAAATAGGGCTCAAGGCTTTGTCTCACTCTAGCACTGATGTTACCAGCATCCTGAGGACAGGACCCAGTGAGGAGCCAGGCACGGAAGCTGATGTCAAAGCCCCAGCCCAGGGACCCAGTCCACCAGCGCCATCCTTAGCCTCCATCTTCCTCACCCAACTTCCTATGCATAGAAGGATCAGGCGGGGCCTGTCGACACTGAGCTTCTCTTGGGCCTTCTCATGACTTGAAGAAAAACAAAAGTACCCTCCATATCCTGGATTTTCTTTTCTTTTTTCTTTTTTTTTAAAAAAATGATCTCACAGCATTTATTGTCACCTGATAATAACATAAGGGTCACTAAAACAATATGAGTAAATGTTTCGGACTATGCTCCCCACAGAAGACACCTTTAAAAACACTGTACTTCTCTTCAACTTCTTGAGTGCTTGACAGTCTCTAGTTGGAAACACTCTGGAGCAGAGTAATGTTGTCTCCTTTTAGCAAGATCCGGCCCAGTTGTTTCCTTGACTTTGTTTTAGAGTGAATCTCTTCTGCATCATCTAATACGAGGTTCATGTACTCATCAAAGCCAATAACACAACCCTCTATCCACATAGTCACTTGTTCATACAGCTAGACCTGAATCCGAGACCTATTTTGCAAGTATCTGAAGATGAGGTTCTGTACCACAGTGATCAAGGAAAAATATATACACTAACAATAGAGACCCTGCTCTCAACCCCTATCTCCTTCTCCAGCTCCCCAGGGCCAGGCTACATACAAATAGCACTAGTGATCACCTGGATCATGCATTCAAGGTACCCTAGAAACTCTGAATAAACCTCCTCACCGCCCTTGTTTCTGGAAACTTCCTGGCAGCCCACATCCTCGTCTCCCATCCCGCCGACCCCACTTTCATTCAGTAGTGCACGCCTATCCTGGATTTTCTACCAATTCACTAGGGAATTTGACTTTCTAACTCCAATTTCTTCTTCTGTCAGTCTGTACCTGCCCCAAGGCCTTCAGACTAAAATATTCCAACATCCAAATGGAGCTCAACCAAAACCTCACCTCAGGTTTATCTAACTAGTCCTTGGATGCTTCCCATGCACCGTGGAGAAGCAGCTTAAAGGTGAGGAGACCCTAGACCCACGAGGCCACTTTGCCCACGTTCTGGGTCAGGACAGGGGCTATGGGACCTGCTGGCACTGAGCCCTGTCCTACAGTTTCACTCACACTCTAACCCTTCACACTCTATGACATCTGAAGTCCTCATCTGTGTGTGTTTGGGAACCCTGTGAACTTTGGGAGTCTCTGGCTTTTTCTTGTGTATTCCCAGGTCTGATGGTACTTGCTGAGCCCAAGCCCTTCCGGAAGTCTGCCCTGAGCTGAGTGCAGGCTCGAAGTACTTACGGGCTCACCATTCTCAGTCACTTAATGTCACCTTTTTTTACCCACTTTGGGCCGTGACTTAGAAATAGCATTGAGCCTCACACCCTCCTCTGTCACCCAGGGACGTGCTCCTAACCACAGGGCATAAGGAACAGGGAGGAGGGATGGCAGATTTTATGCTGAACTTTTCTTTGGGTGTTCAGCATATGGAAGGGATTCATAAGCAACAAACAAACACCCAAACAAGATAGTAAAGGCTCGCTGTGAGTGCTAAGCAGCAGTTTCAGAGGTGGGTGGCTGGGCCAGGGCATCTGCCGCTTCAGGACTCCGCTCAGCTCATCCTGCAGGCTTATCAGTCTGTGCTCTGGTCCTGCTGCAGAATGGGGGGGGGGGTCTTCCACCTTCTCTGCTCTCCCTCTCTGTGTCTTCCCCAACCACTTCTGTTCACTCAACATCTTCCTCTTCAAGTCAGACAGGCACCAAGCAAGCCCCATCTCCTAGCAGGACACTGGCCAACTCTCCCATCTGTCTGTGGTCTAAACAGTCCCAGGGGATGACATGGGTGAGACTCAAAGTCTCCCTGAAGTCATCCCTAGTCTTTTCCACTTGGGTCAAACTGAAGGAATGGCTCAGGAAAGGGAAAGAATTGGTAGAAGAGTGTCTGCTGCACTGAGAGATTCCGATTCGGCAGGGGACTTTATAGCAGGGGAGAAGACCCTCAAATCAGAACTCTTTGTAGACAGCTCACCTTTGCTCCTTTCCTCAGAGATGGGGACGGTCTCTGTGGAGAAACAATGATGAACATGCCCCCTCACACATCCCACCTTCTGAGGTATTCTCTTTAAGTCACGGAAAAAAGTTATATAAGGAACAGACATACAGCTCCGGTGGAGCACTGTGTTCAGCCTTGAGGTATTTAATTGAATAAGAGCGTCTGGGAGAACAAAGCACCAGCCAAGAGCAGTCTTGCATACAGAGGCGACAATATGCACCACAGAAGGAAGGAAACATGGGCACACGGGGGGAGTGTGCAACCACCATGCATTTAGGAATCCAGTCAGGAAGGTCTGCTTACTCAGCCCGGAGTGGTCCCAAGGTCTCTTCTTCCGGATGCTGGCCAGTGAGATGCTGGCTGGTGGGATGAGCAGCAGCTGACAAGCTGCTCTCTCAGCTCTGACAAATTCTGCTCTCAGCCTTCCAAAGGCCAATCCAAGAAGGGGTTTCCTGACCCTTTCGGTTCGGGCGATTTCTAAGGTTCGGATGCTCTCAGGAGCTGCTGCTTCATGCCTGCAACAGATGGGAACTGGGGCTGGGTGTGTTCCCAGTTCCCAGAGCAGTGCAACAAGCAGCTGGCAGACAGCATGAGCTGGCCTGAGACAGCGCAGGCGACAGTCCTGTTGGTTAGAGTTGGTTTGCTGCCTGAGATGATGGCAGAGCTCGGGCAGATACCCTGGGTGTCTGTCAGGACTACAGCAGCCTGTCATTACCACCTGTGTCGGGGGCTGCCTGCCGAGGAGGTAGCTGTACCACATAAGCAGCCAGTGGGAGGGAGGGCAGAACTGAGCCATGGAAATACATACAGGCAGCAGGAATAATAGAGAAAGGCCTGGGACGCTGCAGCTGAGGTCTGTGGGGTCCTTCTGGCAGCAGGACCCCCCACTATCCCGGCTCCACAGAACTTCAGGCAAAGGCGAGTTAACTTCAGAGGGAAAGGCAGGCTGGCTTATGCAATCAGCTAAATCAGGGAAATCTTTGTCCTTGGAGGACAGAGAATGCAGCTTCTCTCTCCTGCAAGAATGATAGCTCTTGCCTTCAAAGAAGCTCTGCTAGTGAAACCCTCACCTGTACCACATCCCCCAACTCCAGTCAGACAGACCTGTAGTGATGTGTGGGCCCTGCCTAGATCTCCATTGCCTTTTGTTTCCTGGCTTGAGACACTGCTAACCATAACCTTTGTTATTACCAGTGGGATAGCAAGCTCCTAGAGAGAGAAAATGACTCACCTGTGAGCTTGCCACCCCTTTACAAACAAACCTTCTAGAGCCATTTTTTCTCCCCTCACTTCCTCTCTCACACCTTGGGCCACTGTGCCCCGCCCTGCTCAGCCTAGGGCTCACTGCAGCTATTCAAATCAGACAATGGTGAGCCTGTTTGCCCCCACCCCTCACCCCACCGAGGCTCAGCAAAAGGCAGAGTCGCCACTTTGCCTGGCCACTCTGCCTCCTGACCAAAATTCTCCTGAGTGATCCTATAGGTGGGCTCTGCCTCTTGTTTTCAAGGGTCTGTGACACAATACATCTGTCCCTTCGTAACAGCTTTTCCTGTGTCTGTGTGTCCCTACTACATCTGGTTAGCACAAGTCCTGGGACCTTTCAAGCAACTCTGCACCCAAAGGCACTCCCAGCATGCCACCCACGAGAACGAAGATGCCTACAAATGTGACCCAAGACAACTTCGGAAACTTACTTTAGATTATGAGATGTGTGCACATGTATGTGCAGAAGCCAGGGGGGCAACTTTACATCAGAAGCCATTCACCTTGGGTTTTGGTTTTGTTTGTTTGCTTTTGGAGAGTGTCTCTCATAGGACGTGGGGCTCACAGATTGGGCCAGGCTAGTTGTCAGTAAGCACCAGAAATCCCTTGTCTCCTTCCCAAGCACAGGGATTACAAATGTATGCCATCATGTCCAGTTTTTTAACATGAGCTCTTGGGGTCAATCCCAGACTTCCATGCTTGTGTGGTGGACACTTTACTGAGTGAGCTATGCAAGTCTGGAACATTCTTGCAGTTATTTGCAGCCTGGGAAGGTAACAGGCAGCCACTGTTCAGAGAACGGACCATCCTGAGATCTAAGAATTCAATGCTTAAGGGGTAGGAAACGAGACTCAGCCCTGGTTGGAGTGTCCTAGGTAACCAATCACCTAAAAATGTCACTTTACCCTGAAACTCTGTATTCTCTTCTATAACCTGAGCAATATGCCACATGATGCACCACAAGTTCATTTCCAGACCTAGCCTGTCAAGTGCTGCGACCACCACCCAGGTCTGTGCCACAGCTCAGTCATTTCTCTGGGCCTTAGTCCTGCCTCTTAGAAAACCATCTGCATGGACACAGTGGCTCTGAGCATCTCCCGGGGCTTCTGTTGGGACAATGAATGAATACACATTTGGACAAAAATGAATGTTAGCTTAAGTTGTGCAGGATTATTCTGGAACCAGAGGGTAGCACTAAAATAAACACAAAGCTTAGCAAAAATCAGGCCATATACCACAGAGCAAAAAGGGCTGACATCCTGAAACTAGCCCCCTGGGCATGGTGCGAGTGGCCTTCCAGAATCCAGCCAATCTCAATATTTTCTCCTGCTGGTTCTCCAGCCTCGCTGGATGAGCTGGAGTTGTTTTATTTTCTGTAAGCTTTATTCCAAAACATATAAACAAGCCCAGGCTGGGGGGAGCTAATTTGTTATGCCTGGGAAAGCTGGAAATGCCAAGGAAATAGATGGGTCCCACCAAAAGAAGGTTTATTTCACTTGGAGACAAGCTCCTGAGAATGACTTATGGGGGCAACAGTTTCCTACAGCTCTGACTGCCTGTGATTCCATATCTTGAGTCAGGAAATCACTCAAGCAAAGACAAATGCTGTGCCTTAAAACTTCCAAACACTCATGTGGCCTGCCCCCACCTGTGTGAAGACTTGCCCCTATGGCCTCCAATAAAGACTTAAGTGGTTTGTGTTTCCACTTTGGGTTATGAGCTTGTCTCACCTTAGAAGTGTTGGTTCTTTTGGAAGACGAATGTCACTAGACTGAAGGTCTTGGTGGAAGCTGAACACCATTGCTGGTACTTCTCTCAGAAGGAGCGGTGGTGGGATGTTCCCTGACACATACCCCAGATACCCTCTGTCACTTTTTCTCCAGCATCACTCTCTCTCAGTACCATTCCCAGGCCCCAAACCATGGAAAAAGCAAGAAAAATCAGAGAAAATTGACAGCTGTAAGCTGCCTAGGGAGCAAATGACCTTCAGTAGGGATACAGTCCAAAGGAGCCTCATTCTCACTTCTTGGGCTTGTCAGATGTCACTCACAGTCTCAGGGTCAGCCTACACAGGCAAGCACCTACAGAGCCTAAAGTTCTCCATTCTGTTGAGGCCCTACCCTAGTGAAGGACCCTTCCCTGGCATCTCTATGCTGATACATAGTCCCCTCCTGAATCGGATGCTACACTGTATCCACAATGCTGAGGACTTGCATATGCCATTACAGTCCATAGAGCAGGTGAAGAGGGATCGGTCACATGTTTTCTTCTTCCGCCCCACCTGTGTCAATGTGTATGTACATGCGTGCACATGCATGTGGGGTTCAGAGGCTGACATCAGTCACTTTCATCCCTGTTCTTTAGAGGCAGGGCCCTTACTGAATCTGGGGCTCATGGATTCCGCCGCTACAATCCTGCAAGCCATCCCTGAGATATTCCTGACTCAGTCTCCCCAGTACCGCCCTGCCCAGTTGTTTGTTTGTTTGTTTTAATGTGGGTTCTGGAGCACAAGCTCAGATCATCAAGCCTGTACAATAAGCACTTTACTAACGGGGACATTTCCCAAGCTCTCTCTCCCTCAAACTTCTTTCCAAGAATAAAGAAACTGTGGTTCTGGGACACTGAGTCATGCTCACTATGACATACCTGGGGAGGGTGAACCTCTACCAAAGAATTCCCTCCATTGGACTGGCCTATGGGCAAGTCTGTGGGGGCACGTTCTTGACTGTCAATTGATGTGAGAGGACCCAGTCAACTGAGCTATCTCCAGGCATAGCTGCCCCAGGCTATGTAAGAAAGCTAATTACGTATGAGCTAGAGCAAGCCAGTGAGTGGCCTCCCTCCACAATGCCAGCCTCTGGCATAGTCCCTCATTGATGGACGGTAAGCTGTAGGCAGACGTCACCCCTCCCCTCCTCCAAATTGCTTTTGGTTATGTCTTCACGGCCACAGAAAGCAAAGCAGAACTGCTACTATAGGAAGATGTCAGTGTTGTCAGGATCCCATCACAACCTGACCAGGCACCTACCTCAGAACCACGCTGCCCTAAGAGTCCCAGCCTTCTACCTGTGTGTTTCTGCTTCTTTGTATCTGTCCTTTCCTCTGTAGTCTGTGCTTACTATTTCTGTAATGGAAAACAAGATTACAGGCCCTACAAGATAGCTCAGTAGATAACGGTGCTTGCCCTACAAACCTGGAGACTTGGGTTTAATCCTTGGAACCCGCATACAGGCGGAAGGGGAGGATTGACTCCACAAAGCTGTTCGGGAATGTTCCCATATGTGTTATGGATGTACACACCCCAACATCTGCAGCCCACACACAATAATAATAATAAATAAATTTATAAGACACATTATAGCCAGTTTCTAAGACATACTATGTCACAGTAAACTGTCTACTCTGATTAGGTTATTTAAGGTATATTAGGAAATTACAGAAACAATTTGAAACAGTGACTTCAAAGACACAAAGCAATAAATGTGGCCAGAAAAAATCTCAAGCCATGGACAATAGTTCCTGAGCCATAACAGTGACAGAGAAGATCAGAAATCCAGAGCACATGTGTGTAAATCTTATGCCTTCTACCCCTGTGCATGGATAGCAAACCTGGGTGAATTTCTTAGTACCCCAAGACCAAGCACAGATGCTTGCCTGATCCCACACCTTCATTGGTTATATGTCTGTAAGTTAAAACAGAGATGCTGCTCAGTGAGTCTCTTTTCTCCCTCCTGAGTGTCCATATTGCCTTATAGCCTGCCATCTCAGGCCTGCAGGATCTGTGGAGTGCAGGCCAGATGCCAGACGAGCAGAGATAGTGAGATGCTGAAGCAAAGGGAGTCTCCACCCAGGCATCTTCCCTGTTCTCAGCAACCCCATGTGCTATGCAGAGTGACTTAGTAACCTCTGAAACTGTGACTGACCCTGAAGGAATCCTTAGGAGTCTGCAGTAGATAGCTTGCTACACAACTCAGGGAAGACTAGAACCCCTGGATAGCTTGGTTTTCCCCTCCAAGCTGCATCCTTGAAGCTCAGATACCACTGACCTGAGCCTTTAACCTCATAGGACTCTGCTGTGGAGCTTTGCCACTAAAAACAATAAACCTTTGGGTTATGAGTGTCATTGTGTAGGGACACACACACTTGCCTGATACAGCCCTGGGTTTTGATCTCCCCAAAAAATAGAAACAAAAAACAAAGGCACAGCTCAGAGTGAATCTGCCAGAGGGCAGCTGTGAAACTCCCCCCTAAACTACAGAACAGGATCAACCTGCCACCTAAAATCTTCACAAGAACTTGAAAAAATTATTCTAAGGTTTCCTGTTTCTGTCCCTAGCTATCAGGCAATATATGGCTGACTCCTCTCCAGGAGCCAGAAACTACCAATATTCATCACAGTAACCAGATGTTTACCTGCCCTCTGAGATTAGACAGCCAAGTTCACTACACAGCCCATTCCTGGTACTTCGTCCTAGACGAAGTCAGGCCTCGTGGGACAGGCTGGTCCCCCAGCTTCTCAGAAGAGGTAGAAGGATGCAAAGTTCAAGGTCAGATTGGGTAATGAATGGAGCAGACCCCATCTCTAAATAGGAAGTATTAAAAAGGGCTGGGCCTGAAACTTGGTGGTAAAGTGGCTGACTAGTATTCACAGAGCCTGGGCTCAAGATAGTCTCTCCAGCCACAAAGACATTAGTAATTGCCCCAAGTGTTATTATGTCTTGACTTCTCACAGAACAGTTTTTCCAGCTTTCAAAGCCATCTCGGAATGCCCAGAAATCTAAAAGGACTTCAAGCTAGTGTCTGCAATCAATCTGACAGTTAGAAACTGCCCCAAGGTCACAAGCTTCCAAAGCTGCAGAGTGGACTAGCCTGATCTCTTCAAAGCATGTCGTGTGTACCAATGGTTCACCCGTAGATTATGGCACTCATTAGTACTTGATTACATCACTTGTCCAAGCAGAGACTCATCACTATCAAATGAACTCACACACAATAAACCCTTAGTCCCACCTGACCACTAGTGTGGCAAGAACCCAAGACACTGCTGATTCTTACCCTCTATGCCTGATGGGAGACTAGACTCATCTACTTTGTACATGTGTGCAGTCCAAGGATCAGAAGTCAGGATGTTATGTAATATTAGTTTAAGATGCGTTACATTTATTTATACTGTGAAATATTTGCTTAATGATAAAAAGATGGGGTTTTTTTATGTTGCATTTGTTTAACTCTGTAAAGCTGTGTTACTTTGCCTGCCTGAAACATCTGATTGGTCTAATAAAGAGCTGAACAGCCAACATGTCAGCAGGAGAAAGAATAGGAGGGGCTGGCAGGCAGAGAGAATACACAGGAGGAGAAATTCAGGGAAAGGAGGAGGAGAGAGCCAGGGGCCAGCCACAGAGTGAGAAGGAAGAAAAAAATATATAGAATAAAGAAAGGTAAAAAGCCCAGAGGCAAACGTGGTTTAAAAGAAATAGAATAATTTAAGTTAGAAAAGCTGGCTAGAAACAAGTTAAGCTAAGGCTGGGCATTCATAAGTAGGAATAAGTGTATTTATTTGGGAGCTGGGTGGTGCAGGGACCCAAGAGTAAAACAAACAAGAACAGCTACAGGGTTTTTCATGCATGTTGCAGTAGAGCCCTTTGTAATAAGATGATGCATGTCAAGGATTCAAAGGGTCCTGGATGTGACTGTCTCACACAAGTCCACCTGCCAATCCAGAGTAAAGCTCCCCAGATTGGGGGTATCGGAGCTGTTTGTTGTCTGCCCATCACGGTGTAGACATGAGGAGGAAGGTATTTATGTCCTGTTTATTGGTTAAGACAGGTTGCTCCTACTCTGTCTCTTGGGTCCGCTCCCAAACTCAAGCTGGAGCAAAAGAAAAAGAGAATACAGAGAGGACCCCCTCTTCCCCCCAAAAAAAGCATTGTGGACTTCAGAAATGAAGTTACGGAGACAAGGAACAAGTAGGTTCCTTGACATCAGCCACCAGAGAAGTTTCCTGAAGGAAAGAGCTGCTCTGGCAGTGTCTTCATTAGGGTTTTACATGCTGTGAAGAGACATCATGACCACGGCAACTCTTATAAGGGAGTTAATATCTAATTGGGGGCTCACTTACAGTTCAGAGGTGTTGTAAATTGTTTTGGCCTGGACTTTCTGTGCCTGAACCAAGGATCTCACTCTTGGCCACTTTGCCTCAAATAATCACACACACCACACGTTTATATTATTTTTATGCTGATTGGCCTAGGGCCCAGGCATATAACTTGCTAGCTCCTTCATCTGAACTCAACCCATCTTGTTCAGCTGTGTGGCTCAGTACCCTTTCTCAGAGCAGCATTTCCTCTGCATCTCCTGGCAGCTCTGATAACTCTGGTGTCTGTGTCTGGTGTCTGTGTCTGCTCTGAGATGTTTTTGAGGTTTTTTTAGACTTGTAGCCCCACCCACATTTCTTGTTTGCCTTTGGCCAATCATCTTTTTATTAAACCTATAGGCGAGACAGATATTTACAACATTACCAGCATAATCCTACTACATAGAGGTTCAGTCCATTATCATCATGATGGGGAGCATGGCCGCATGCAGACCCAGGTGTTGCTGGAGCTGAGAGGGCTACATTTTGCAGGCAACAGGAAGGTGACTGACAGCCGGTGAGAGAAGCTTGAACAAGAGACCCCATAGCCCACTCCCACAGTGACACACTTCCTTCAGCAAGAACACACCTCCTAATAGTGCCACTTCCTTTGGGAGCCATTTTTAAACCACCACAGGAAGAAATGCCTATAAAAGCAATGAGGTGGGGGCTGAGGGGGGCGGTGGGGTAGGAAAGACTTGCAGGGCTTTCACAGTCTGTAAGATTCCCCTAACCTAGCGCTGCCTTCCTCTTTGGTCCTACAAAGGTTCTAGAAGGCTCTCAGAGGTTTATAGCAAGGAGGCCTTCCTTCTAGCTGTAAGCCAAGGCGAGAGTTGGGTCGTCTATACTCAATGGCCTAGATGCTGCTCATCTCGGACAGGTGCTCTGATTCTGAAGGTCTGTGACCTAAGTCACACCTAACCATCGTGACTGATGAGGAGGTCTGAGCTGTCACTCAGCAGGCTCAGGCTCCAGCTTAAGCAGAACCACAGAAACACAATGGTCATCTAATAGTCTTCCCTGCGCTCACCCTCAACAAGGCCACCCCTAAGCAGATCCTGTGTCTGGCACTGTGGGTCATCCTCCCAAGCACACTGAGAAGGCTTCATCTGTCCTTCAGAATAAAGTCTATCTTTTTCTGTGGGTTCGAATCCTGCTGTTGTCATTTAGCTGCATCACAACCTTGGGGAAGTCATTGAACCACTTAGGCCTCAATTTTCTCCATTGTACAATGAGATTGGCAGACATGCCTTTTTCACAGTGCAGTAAAGATTAAATCTACAGTTCTGGAGAGATTAAGAGCAAGTGCTGCTCTTGCAGAGGATTGGACACACCCCCACACATAAACAAATGTAAAAATAATTTTTTTTAAAGTATACACACACATATGCATTTGCACAAATGCACACGCATATGCCACATTTTACAAAGTAACATAGCTCATTTTAGTGGTCTTACTATGAGAGTTTGAAAAGTGGAGAGAGCCACGAAGAGTCTAAACCTTTAACAAGGTAGGAAATGGCAGGAAGTAAATCACAGATAGTTCTGGTGATTCTCCTTTGGTCAATTCTGGAGTAGGACATCCACATCCTCCCTAGCCTGAATGGGCATCAGAGTCTGAACATGCACACTCAGGAAGAAAATGAAATTCTCTAGCCTAAAGTGACATGGCCATAATCAAAGGAGGCAGTAAGGCAGGGGTTTTGCCACTGCCTCAGTCTCCCCTCATTAGCTCACTGACCACAGCTACTGGCCGGCCCTACCCTGAGAGAGCTTTGCAGCTAGGCATGGGATCGAAGTTCAGACATACTCTTGTTATCGGATGCACAGGGGAAGGGCTCCACTGGGCTATGGGGGATAAGTCAGATTGGCAGGGGCTGAGCAGAGCAGGTCTCGGCTGAGCAGGGTGCTGTGGGCTTGAGCAGAAACCAAGAGGAGGTTCAGGGAAATTAGGAGTAGGCTCAGTAGCCCTGGCTTTAAAGTCCTGGCAAGGTGGACAGGATGGGAGGAGGTGAAGGGCTCTGCACACCCAGCCCAAGAGGCTTCAACCCCTACCAGTCAAATCACTCTGGAAGAGAAGGGAGCACCATGAATCCGTAATGGAAAATGTTTGGCTCTGATTCAAAAAGTGAACAGGCAAACTGGCCTTCTAGCAATTTCTCAGCTCTGGGAGGCAGTGTCACTGAACATCTGGGATTCCCCAGAGTCCCGCCAGGAGTAGCTGGCTCTCAGGAAACCCAGCTTCAGCTGTCAGACTGACCCCCGACCTCACCTTGTCACAAATGGACAGAATGACGAGGGCACAGGGCCACTTTCCTCTTGGCCAGGTGTGACCCTTTTGCAGCTACCCAGGGATAAAAGCAGGAAGCTGGGAAGAGCAGGAAAAACCTGTAGCCGGGTTTTCTTAGCTAAGAGATTCCATAGTGACTTTTTTTTCCCCAAAAAAACTGAATAAACATTAAACACAAGCTGAAACTTTTAACCAGGTTAGCATTTTATAAAGCAGCTTCTCCCTGCCATTATGGGTTGATTGCATGCTCCCCCCCAAGAAAACATCTGAAGCCCATAACACAGAATAGGGGCTGTAGGATACACCCTTTTATGAGCACTCAGCCTGTACCTGAGTTAAGTCTGGGACAAAATGTAGATGATAAAAAGGAAGAGCATTGCCCTGGGCCTTGCCAGGCTCAAAGCGGTCTGTCATTGCACATTTCATCTGCAGAGGTGGCAGTGGCGGGTGCGTGGGGGTGGTGGGGGGTCTCGTGTACAAAGGTGAAGAAATTGGTTGCCTCAGGCTGTTCCTAGAATCTTCTTAGCCTGGTGCTGGGATCCTTCCCCAGGGCTAAGTCCAGACACAAGAGTCCAGAGCAGCTCTGGAGAGTACCAGTATGAAGGAGTTCACACCTACCTTAGTGCCTCAATCTGAAGTGAGCCATGTTCAAAACCTTGATTTGATTTGTGACAGTTTGCTAGATTAAAACTTCTGGGGCTCAGTGAGGTACCCAGCCATACATCCAAAAGTCCCATTGATTTGGCTCAACACCTTATTATCCAAGAGAAGCAGAGAGAAGTATCCAGGCCACGGTCTGTAGGGTCAAAAATCTGTGCTCTCCTTTAAGAAGGAATGGGACTGTGGATATTCAAGAGTGGTGGGGGTTGCATTAGCCCAGATTGGTTATAATATGCCATGGCCAGATGCTTTGTAGTTGACTCCTACAAAGGCTGTATTTTGTATTTTGTATCCGGTTCAGGCTATATTTTGTTCTCTTTGTGTTTCTACTTTTGGCCATCCTAGTTCCCAATGTTTCTTCATGTTAGAAATGGAGTCTTCAAGTAGTCCAGGATGGCTTTGGACTCCTGATTCTCTTGCCTCTTCCTGAATAATGCTTGTGTGAAGGTGTACGTGACTGGTTTGCACTGTGTTGAGAACAGTGCAGAGTTCATGCATGCTAGGAAGGGGTGCACTAAGAAGCCACACCTTCAGCCATTGACATCTCAAGTCTAAGGAGACATCTGTGACTGCTTCATAGGGCCTGGGTTCCCACAATTGCTTGGGAATGATACTGAACATAATGTATGAGGTCATCAGATTGGTTCCTACACAGTGGCTAGAATGCTTTAAACCATGATGGGCCATGGTCATCTCCCTGGGGAACAACCTCTTCCCCCATCATGAGAGACCATGAGGCTAGCCTGGCTCATAAGTGAGGTGGGCTGCTTTCCTGGCACGGCCTGAAGAGAGAGACGGTGTTTCTTCCAAAGGACCTAGGTGTGACTCCCAGCTGTCTGTAATTCTAGAACCAGGGAATTCTAGGCTCTCTTCTGGCCTCCTCAGGCACTGCACACACCACACACCACACACACCACACATACCACATACACACACTACACACACCACCCACACCACACATACCACATACACACACTACACACCACACATACCACACACATGCACACATACCACACACCACACATAACACACACACAAGCAAAACACCCATGCGTAGAAAATAAAATTAATTTTTTTTTCAAAAGAACTGTCCTTTGCCTGATACTTTTTTTTTCTGTAAGCAGAGGCTGTCCCTTCAGGCTGGGGTTCCCCAAATAAATAGCACATGGAACAGACATGACTGGGTAATCAGTACAGAGAAGAAGTCTGTGGCTCATGACTCTAATCCCAGCACTTGGGAGATAGAAGCATGAGGATCAAGAGTTCAGGGTCATCCTTGGCTAGATCAAATCCAGGGCTAGCCTATGCTACCAGAGACACTGTCATAAACATCCCAAAATTCTGCCCATCACTTCCTGTTGAGCATGTGGGGTCTTTTGTCTCCCCAAGTGTCTCGGCTCACACTCATTATTTCTCCCCTATCTTTATTTGAATCCCTATGAACTTGAGGTAACCTGCTGTGGGGAGAGCCATGGATGTGGGTTGCTGGCCCAGGTATTTGTATCTTCATTGTTATCTTTCAATTTTCATTTTTTGTTTTGGAGTCAGGCTCCCTCTCTCTACTGGTACTAGCCTGAAAGTCTCCTTCCCAGTCCACTGGTGCTGGAATCATGGGTGTGTGCCAACAGATCTGGCCGGATACCCAACTACCCAATATCTTAAAAACAACCTGACAAAGGTGGCCTTTTCATAAACACACATGACTCTTCACCCTGGGGCCACACAAGTGCCATGTGCTTCCTCTCAGCTGGATCTAACTCAGAAGTACATCAGGGATGGTTCTTGCATTCCAGGCCCTCTGGCCAACAAGGGCTTCAGAGGGACAATGGCTTTGCCTCAGCAGGAGGAACACAGATTACATAGAGGGCCACACTTCAGAGAGACAGGAAGCTCCCTCAGCTTACCACCCCTCTGGTTGCCTTCTCACTCGAAGCCGGTGTTAGCTCAGTGTGTCCTTTCCACGGGAACAAACACTTAGGCAAAGGCCTCTCAGGCATCACAGACAAGGTGTTTTGAGTTCCTGTCATCAGCAGCAAGGTCATACTTCCTTCCTGCCCTAAGACCCCTGCACTTCCCTTCCTGTTTCAAGGTTCCTTCAAACAACACAGCCAGGGAGCAAACAGCAGCTCCGGGCTAGCAAAGCACTCAGTGTGGCCGGGTTAGGTTGGTTTGTCCCAATCTCGGGATAACAGAAAAGGCCTCATATCCCAGAACACCCTCCACCTCGCTAGCTTAGGCCACTGGTCACCCAGGTAGAAAGAGGATCCAAGAGGTCCATCCCATAGTCTCAGTCCGGCATCAACCTATGTGAGGATCTATGCCCAGATTCCGCCCCCCACCCTGTGTCGTATATGTTTATTATACATGTAAACGTGTATGGGTGCCTGTAGAGACCAGAGGAGAACGTTAGTATCTTGTGCCTTCACACTCTCTGCTTACTCTCTTGAGACAGGGTCTCTCACAAAAACTAAGACCCGGGGGAGACTCAGAAATCCTCGTTTCCACACTCCACATCACTGAGGTTAGTGCATGGCCATGCCCAACTTTTAAAAACTTTATTTTATGTGCATGGGTGTTTTGCCTACATGTATGTATATATGTCCACCACGTTCATGCCTGGTGCCTATAGTGGCTAGAGAGGGAACCTGAATTACAGACTGCTGTGAACCACTATGTGGGTGCTGGGAATCAAATCTAGGTCCTTTGGAAGAGCACTCAGTGCTCCAACTGGAAAGTCATCTTGGCAGCCCCTTGTCCAACTTTGTGAAAAGATGCTGGGAATCCAACTCAGGACCATGTGCTTGCAAAGCAAGTACTCCTACCCACAGAGCTACCTGCCCACTTCCAAGTCCTCTTACAAGGACAACAGTGACTGAATTAGGGCCAGTTCCTTAACTAATTACATCACTTTCAAGTAAGGTCACGTTCAAGATTGGGCAGGATTTAGATCTTGCTTTGGGCAGCAGCTTTGTGTGTGTATGTGTGTGTTTATGTGTTTGTATGTGTGTGTGTTTGTATGTGTGTGTATCTGTGTGTATGTGTTTGTGTATGTATGTGTTAATTTGTAACAGAATATTCTTAGAAAGTTATTAAGAAATCAGACCTCTCCCTCCCTTCCTTCCTCCAGCCTAGACCTTGAACTCACTAAGTAGCTGAGGACCTTCTGCCTCTACCAATCAGTGCTGGGATTACAGGCATGCTCCACCATGTCCGGATTATGCCATGCTGGTGACAGAACCTAAGCTTTGTGCATACTAGGGGAGCACTCTACCAACTGAGCAACATCCCAGATCCCTCATTCCCTTGTACACCATCACCCTCATCTCTGTCCACAGCTGGTCAAAAGCACCAAAATTAGGTGTGTGGCATGTGAACATAGTGCTTCATGTACCTGCCCACAGTTAGGTCAAGCTGCTCCAGCCACAGGACAGGAATCCAAAACAAGTTTATTTCCAGCCTCTTCTACAATAGCAGTAGCAACAGCTGCTTACAATTTGGTAGTGCCTTGGTCCAAGGGCATGCGTCTCTTTAAACTCATAATGAATTGTATGGCTGTCCTTGTGGCTTGCTTTCAGAAATGAATAGTCCAAATGCATTTTTAAATTGTCATGGCCTACTGGTCAGTGAAAGGCCACTGCATAGACAGATTCACAGTCAGTGGTTCGGACCTACTGCAGGGATCGATCATTCCTCATGTTTCCTGGTCTGGGTTAGGACACGTTTGGTGCCTGCCAGGCTGATAGGGAGGCTCTCATAGGCTGGGAGCTGCTCCTAGGTGTTTCTGGAAAGACTTGTGGGGAAGGTCAGCCATGCATGCTCTGTGATGAAAATACAACCAGTCCCATGAAGGACAGCCTTGTCACTTTCAGGTTAGGTACAACCAAGAAGGAAGGCATCCCAGGATGGGGCTCTGCCAAACATAAGCCACAGGCATGTCCCCAAGGACCAGTGTACCCAGGCTGAAATATCTAAAAATAAGTCTAATTTTGGAAACACACAGGGCCCAAGGCATATCACTCTAGCTAACTCACCCAGACCCCTATGCTGTTTGCATGTACATTGTGTGAACCCCTGACTACAGAGTACCTTTCTTGATCACTTTCTGTGATATGTGTGTGTATTTGTTGTGTGTGGTACAAATACACAAATGTGCAAATATAGAAACACATGTAGGCCATTGTGCCATCTCTAACCGAACCTTTGGCCTCCTGCAGCCAGAGTGGATACAGCCCCGAGTGGACACAGAGGGAGTATATATATGGGGTCCTCTAGCATGTTCAGGCCATACCTCATGGGTTGGAGACCAATGTAGGGGACAGGATCCCGTCCTGAGAGTTCCCCATTCTCTACTACTGACCAATTAAACTAAATCTAGTCTGAGGAGGCCTTTGTGTCTTGAGTCCTTCTATAAATTGTCACCTTAGTATATTGGTCTGAGAGCCTGTCTCTCAGAATTCTAGTTTTGGAAACATAAAGCCCGTGTTCCTGGTATTTGGAGGTAGAACCTTTGAAGGGTGTCCTAGTTAAGGGTACTGTTGCTGTGAAGGGTACTTTTGGTCATGTAATGATGCCATGACTAAGGAAGTCTGGACAGAAACTCAAGACAAGACAGGAACCTGGAGGCAGGAGCTGATACAGAGGCCACAGACGGGTGCTGCTTACTGGCTTGCTCCTTATGCCTTGTTCAGCCTACTGTCTTTAAGGATCTCAGGACCAAGGGACTATGAAGGCTATGATCCTGTGAATGAATTAATCCATTCGGTGGATGAATGGTTCTTTAGAGTGTTTTGCCAGTACTACCTGTCCTCAGGGCATGGCAGTGTGCCCACCATCAGGAAGGCCAGATCTATATGCAAACCTTGACCTGGGACCTTCCCAAGACCATAAGCAAATTTCTCTTCTTTATAGTTATTGTTAATATTTTTAATTAATCCTTGACCTGGGAATTTCCCAAGACCATAAGCAAATTTCTTATCTTTATAGTTATTGTTAATATTTTTAATTAATCAGTAATCAACCTTGGGTATTTTGTTATAGCAACAGAACATGGACTATAACAGTATGAAAACAAGCTAAAAGCTTAACTGAAGAGCATGGGATTTAAAAACAAAACAAAACAGATTAGCTGAGTAGCAGCCAATGATGGCTGCTGCCCGCTGAAGTCCTATTCAAGTCATACTCCATGACCTGCCTCCCGTAGTCCCACCAGCTGCCTGTCTGGGAAGTTAATGCCCACTCAATTACACCTTCTAGGTTAAGTTCATCTATGGCTTTTCACCTAACAAGTGACTATTTCACTTAACACTATGACAAAGTCCACTTAGAACTCTGAAGAGACACAGAGTAGAAGGAGAGTTAACACAATAGTACCTCACAGAGGCCACTCAGCCTGGCAGCCACAGGTTTTTTTTTGGGGGGGGGGTTCTGTTTAAATTCAACCTCATGTACCTTCAGCTATAAAACACTTTTTAGGCCAATGGTGTAGGTCTGTAATCTCAGCCTCTCAGGAGGCTGAGTACGTTCAAGACTAGCCCAGGCTGCAGACACCCATGAAAAACACAACATGGAGCTCCCACACAACCTAGATCCTTGTTGACAGAAATCACAACAAAGTCTGACACAATGTTTTGTACTAGGAGACACAGTAGGGCAGAATGAGTCGGCCCCACACCACCTGTCTACCCTAATTCAGCACATGAAAGAAAATTGGTTAGATTTAGTCTTTTTAATTGGGAAAAAGTTCAGTTTCTTAAAATAACAACAGCAATATTTTGAGATGACCTTTAATTTTATGGGGATAATTCAGAGAACAAGGAGAAGGAAAAAATAGGAAAGTACACAGGGA
>PVIH01003456.1:123335-160607 GCA_004025045.1 Sigmodon hispidus
GGGTGGGGGGGTGGGGGGGTAACAGAGAGAGGAAAGGGGAGACTCAGGAATGTTCTCACGGATAATGGTGGCCCTTTTCTCTACCACCTGTGGACTGAGTTCTGACCTTTAAAGCTGGAAAGATGGCTTGGTCAGTAAAGTACTTGCCATCCAGCGTGAGGACCTGATGATTCCCCAGAAGCAATGTAAAAAAGCTGAGTTGTGATTGCACATGCTTGTAATACCAGTACTGAGGAGATGCATATGCACACAACACAGACAGACACACAAAGACATAGATACACAGACACACACACAAAGAGAGACATATACACACAGATACACACACTCACTCACACAGAGATATACACAAAGAAAGAGACACACAGACACAGACATATACACAAACACACGGACACACAGAGATACACACACAGACAGACACACACACACAAAGAGAGACATATACACACAGATACACACACACACTCACACAGAGACATACACAAAGAAAGAGACATACAGACACATAGAGATACACAGACATATACACAAACACAAATACACACAGACACACAGATGCACACACAGACACACACACAGAGAGACATATACATACAGATACACACACACTCACTCACACACAGACATACACAAAGAAAGAGACACACAGACACAGAGAGATACACAGACATATACACAAACACATACACACACACACACACACACACACACACACGATGCGATTGAGCAATTACTAACCACCTTCTCCTTATCTTCACGGCCCTGCCATGTGGGTCTGTTGCCCACTAGTGCAGAAAGAAATTATTTTCAGAGTAAACCAAAGTAAGTAGAAAATCTACAGTCCTTGCAACAAAAGCAGTGCAATAGGAGCAGGGGCACCAGCCTGTCCAGCTCATAGGCTCAGAGGACTGACTCCCATAGGCAGGCCAGATGGAAGGAGACGTGTGCCTAGGAATCCCCGAGGCTGTCTGAAGGTAGGAGGGCAGGGAATAGGTGTTCTAGTCTAGTCTCAGCCTCACTCACGGTGGTCCCTCAGCTTCAAGAAGCAACAATGGTTGACACCAGACTCATGGCCAGAAGGATGCAGACAACACTAACAACAATTCCTCTGGCTGTGGCACACGTCCCCCGCAAAGACCTGGAGTTCCTTGGGCCTGGGCAGGCAGCAGCCCTGGCTGGCTTAGTTCCTCTGCGTCCCTCAGTCCCCTCAGCACCCTGGCTGACTGACCTTAGCCTATCACCCTCATCTCAAGTTCCCCAGACATGTCCTACCTGACTTACTGGACACATACTACCAAAAAGAGCAAAGCTCAGATGCTTGAGTCAGTCTTTCCTAATTGAGAAGGGAGGGAGCACATTGTGCCTTTGCTGCCCCCAAATCCAAGCTTGTTGGCTTCAAACTTGTAGAATTTTTTTTTTGAGAGTAAGAAAATAAGTAATATTTTTGGCCGTGAGACAATTACAGAGATCAACCAGAAAACAGGAGGAAAATCCAAAAGATAAAGCAATCAAGTAACAATGGATAATAAAGCAGGGCAGTGTCTGGCAAGTGCCTTGGGAGCCATTTACAGGCTCTGTCGTCCATCCCGTTCAATATCTTTGGGTTTCAGTTTCTCCACTGAGGCTGTAAGGACTGTCCATGCA
The DNA here is from genome assembly GCA_004025045.1 of Sigmodon hispidus. NCBI lineage: Eukaryota > Metazoa > Chordata > Mammalia > Rodentia > Cricetidae > Sigmodon > Sigmodon hispidus. The sequence goes on from PVIH01003456.1 coordinate 124,983, forward strand.
TCTTGCCTCTTCCCTGCATGTGACCCACCCCGCTTGCCCTCCTACAGGTGACTGCCACTTCGTTCACATCCTCTCTATTAACCGTGGCTGGAAGCCACTTCTTCATAAAAGAGTTACAATGCCCTCAGCAGGGTTTAAAGAAATGCTGCCTATGGCCTTGGGGAGACCAGTGTGAGAAGTCTCTGCAGCATGTGGTTCTTGGGATCCAGAACTCTAGTCTGGCACCGTTTGTAACCTGTGGGTGTTGAGGCCCAAGCTCCCTTGCAATGTCATTGGTCCACTGGGAGAGAAGCCTTCAGAGCTTGAAAGGTATTTGGCTAGTCAACTCAACATAACAAGAAACTCCCTTCCCTGATGACAGCATCCAGCAGCCACAGCAGAGGATACTGAGCTTGGTAGCTCAGGGGGATAGGGCTGTACCTACATCCAGAGGATTCTCAGAGAACCAAGTAGGGCTCAACAGGAAGGCTTTACTTTCTCCTGACAGGCATGTGGAGGCTTGAACAGCTAGCTGGAACACTGAGACAAGAGTGCACCTGAACCTGAACCTGGGTGCCGGGCCTCTCAAGCATGACATTTGTAATTACATTGTAATTAGAGAGGTAAGCTTTAAGAACGCATTATCTAGGTCACCTGCTGGTAGAAGCGAATTCATCTCCCAGCCACTGGGAGCCATGGCAGGGCAACAGATGATAAGGTGTCTTAGTTACTGTTCTATGGCTGTGGAAAGACACCATGACCAAGGCAATTCTTATAGTTAAAAAAAAAAAATCATTTAATTGGGAGATTGTTTACAGTTTCAGAGGTTGATGTGGGGGCATGGCGGCACACAGGCAGACATGGTGCTAGAAAAGTAGCTGAGACTCATGATCCATAGGTGGGGGTTGGGGGGAACCCCTGGGCCTGGCTGAGAGGCTTTTGAAATCTCAAAGCTCAACTCAGTGACAGCACTTCCTCCAACAAGACCACACCCCCTCATCTTTTTAATCCTCTCAGACAGCTCTGCTCCCTGATGAGTTAGGACTCAAATGTGTGAGGCTATGGGGGACCAGCTCGTTCAAACCACCACAGCGGCTGAACAGCAGCCCTCAGGGATAATGGATTCAGAGGAAGAATGGGCTCTGGGACTCCAGCTACCAGCCTTGCTGAGCTAGTTGCCTTGGAGGGGTCTCCGGGGAGCGATGGTGGGTATGGTCGGTATGGACCACAATGGCAATGGTCATGATGTGGGGATGGTAAATAATTATGGTGATGGTTGGTAGTGATGGTGATGGGGGGTAGTAAAGGTGACTGATGGTAGGTAAATGACTGTTGTGTGATATCTTGATTGTGTTCTGACAAATAAAGGTTGCCTGGAGCCAGAGGGTGGAGCTGAACACTAGCTGACCATAGAGGCTTGGAGGACTATAGACAGAGAGGAGACAGGAAGTAGAGCTCGGCCTTTTGTGGAAGGAAGAAGGGAAGAGGTAGGAAGTGACTGGCTGCTCCCTGCTTCTCTGATCTCTCAGGTTCTTACCCTGATATCTGACTCACAATTTTTTTTTTATTAATAAAAAATAATTAGTTAAGGCTTCCAGTGAAAGTAAAAGGGAATGAAGGTAGAAAATGATGGCGAAAGTTGGTAATGATGGCAAAGGTGGGTAACGATGATGGTCACAGTGAGAAATGATGGTGATGATGGGGGTAAAGATGGGTAGTGATGGCCGAAGATGATGATGACTAAGACATCAGTGATAGCAGACGGGATGCTGACTAACATGGCATTGTGGGACCAAGGTCATATGGCTAAGTATGCTACAAGCAGGCGAAGGAAGAAGCTATTTCCAGCAAAGTCTTACTTAGATGCACCTTTGTTGTCAAACTCTCTCTAAGCAACTCTGGCCTACAGAATGTGGGCGGAGACGGGTGACTTATTGGCTTCCCCTCATGATCTAATTCTATTCTAGCCCTTCTAGAGGATGTTTGCACTGACTGCCCCTTTGCTGGCCTGGGTACGTCCATGCATCCCTGCAATCAGTACATGAGCATTTAAAAACAATGAGCAAGTTCTTTGAACTTCAGACCAACACATAGGTGTTCACATCTACAGGGGTGTGTAGCCCTCCTGGGCATGGCTATATATGCATACAGGAATCTCAGTGAAGATTCTGAGGTCCACATGCCTAAAGCTTGGGATAACTCAGAAGGCTGGTGTTCAGCAGAATGATTTCACTTTGCAAGGTCCCAAGGACCATGAGGCTCCTCTTTGCATCTCTAGAGTTTCTGCAGGATAATGGCCCATCATTCCCAGGGAACACGGCATAGGACCATTGCCAGTTTGGCTCAGCTATTACATGGCTGTAGCTGTTGCTATGCTTTTTAAAGCTGTTACTTTGATATTTCCCATACCGTTTAATAAATCATTCACCCCTCAAAAAAAAAAAGCTAATTTGTAGAGTAAAGTTGAGTTGCTAACTTGCTGGTGTGTTTCCAAAGAGGTTGAATAGATTTTATTTTTTTTCATTCCCAAAGCAGTGTGTTTGAAATGCTGGTCCCAGGATGGCACATGTCTCTCTCCAGCTGCACTGGTTGGGGGAGAAGACTCCCAAGAAAATTTAAGCTGGAACTGGAACTGCTTCATTAGATTAATTAATCCTTAATTAGATTAAGAAAATAAATTTATTTGTAATCAGCTGTCTGAAGATTAATCAGGCTCAATTAAAACATCTAGACCAGACCTCTGCTCTCTGCAGTGGATGATAGATAACAGGTCAAAGTCTGCATCCGTTTCTCGCCCATCTAGGGACAGATGAAAGATGCCTCGGACTGGAGAGATGGCTCAGTGGTAAAGAGCACTGGACCTGAGTTCAATTCCCAGCAACCACATGGTGGCTCACAACCATATGTAATGAGATCTGGCGCCCTCTTCTGGCCTGCAAGCAGAACACTGTATACATAATAAATCTTTTTAAAAAAGAAAAGAAAGCAAGAAAGAAAGAAGGCTCAGTCATCCTCAGAGCACACGCAGACACAAGTCCCTGGTCCCTGGGAGCCTCCTAGCAGCCAATGAGAAAAGACAAGCAACAGGTATGACCTGCCAACCCTTAAATGCTTTGGCTACAGTGTGCAAAGCCCAAGCCTACAGGGAGGATGCTCAGGAGGGAAGCAACCAGGTTGAAATGGTTTTGGAATCTCCCAGTGAAAACACCAGGACGTTGAAGACAATGGCCTTAAGTCCACTCTCTGGAAATCTAGTGTTACTGTGGGTACACAGCGGCTGTCATGCAGCCAACCCCGGTCATATAATGTAGACATTGGCAACAACATTTCTCTCAGGACAGGCAATTCTCTTCCTGGGCTGGGACTCTTCCTCTCTCCAGAAGCAAAAAAAAAAAAAAAACAAACCCTCTGTGGTGGTAAACTGAGGTAAGGTGGGGCTAACAGGAGCATCGTCCTGGGCTGACAGTCCTTGGTGAGTTCCCATCTCCAGTCCCCCAATCCACTCGTTCATCCTTTCCATGGGTTCTTGAAGCCTGAGACCTCCAGAAAGCATCCAACTAAGGTTGTCTCCCCTAGACGTCCCTGACCCTCTCTTGGCCTTATCCTGGGGCTTGATTTGCTCTCTGAAAATCTGATTTCTTCTCTTCCAATTCGAGGATGGGCCAGTTCTGAGAATCCAAGATTTTTAGTGCTGGGGATTAGCCCAGTCACACCCCAGACCCACCTTCCCTGCCTAGGCACTGCCTCGCCTTGTTCTGACATGATATGCTTGCTTCATTTCTCTGTAGTATCAAGCTAAGAGGTCACGCCTTTGTAGATGACTGCTGGCAGGGAGCCTATCACGCAGGAGAAATTGGTGACCAACACAGGCTTCTGGGATCCAAAAGCATCTTTTTCTGGCTCCATTAACAGGTATCATGCTGCACTCTGACACAGGCAAGATTTACACCACAGCAACCAGCAAATGCTGAATATCAAAGTCGCTTTTCAGTAGAGCTGGTTAAATATTTACCTGCTAGTACCTCAGGGCCCACAGACTGGCACCCCTCAAACATGCAGTGTAGAAACTGGTCAAAGTGCAGAAGATAGGTGTCAGTGGAGAGCTAGCACCACAAATGGTAAGACTCAGGGATGATTGAGGAAGGGGAACAGAAAGATCTTAAGAGCCAGAGATCCAGCTGGAGCAGAGAAAAACAAAGTCCTCTGCACTTACCAGCTCACGGAAGCTGCCATTGTCTGAAAAAGCTCTTCACAAGTTCAATACCAACCAACACTCCAGTTTGGGGAAGGGATCAAGAACCTTTACTCAAAAGAGAGGAGTTACAATCAGTCGATGGTTTTTGGGGAGGAAGAATCAGGATTCTTTAAGGGTGTGGCCCCTGGTTGGGCAACCATGCCAACGGAGGGCCCAACACCCATGATTATATGGACAACACAAATTGGTCGTGGTGGGTTATTGAAGTGTGTGTGTGTGTGTGTGTGTGTGTGTGTAGGGAGGTCAGCCCAAAGTTGTGAGGGGATGAAGGATGAATCTAGGGGGAAGACTTGGGGATGAATGGGGCCAGAATACATTGTGTGGATATGGGAAACTCTCAAAGAAATAATAATATACTATATCATAAAAACATGCTGTGCAAGAATCACTCTGTCCCACCCTCCCAGCCTGGGGAGTCCAGTTGATGAGGCTGAGGGATTCAGTTTTCAAAGCACAGACCCAGGAAATCCTCTATGCCGGTATCTCCTCCAAATTTTAAGCAGGAATAAATGTAGTAATGCAGAAGGGGCCTAGGGGCTTGCTCTAACAAAGGATTAGAGCACTCCAGAGCAGGAGGGAACAAGCTAGGCCTCTTCTTGGTCTCTGCCCCCCACCATGAGGTCATCGTATTCCAGGCTCTATCTTGGAAGCAGATATCACCAGACAGCAAATCTATCATAGCCTTGATGTTGGCTTTCAAAGGTTCCAGAATTTGAAATTTCTTTCTTGTACATTTTACCCAACTTTGAGCATTTTTTTTGTTACAGAAGCAGAAACAAACTAATTATGAATGTCTTTGGATGTATCTGGAAATGAGAAAACAAAACTGAGTGTAATCGCCAACTTTAGATTATGGCTGGATTTAGCTAACAAGCGCCATCTCATTTGGCCTTTCTATCCTAGAGGCCAATAGGACCTCATCCTTGTCCCCTGCTCCAGATTAAGGTAGAGGTGGCTAGAGTGCAGAGTGGGCCCAGGCTTCCTGCTCCCACAGTTCCTCTTGGTATTCCAAATAAAGACGGACTACGGTTTGGATAGTCTCGTGTGATCCTGGAGTAGTGGCAGCTCCTCCGACTTGGCGCACTGCAAGAATGAAGAGGTAGGAAACCCAGAACGGGCTTCAATGCTGGCAATGCTCTCCCTGACTTCTGTGAGAGTCTGAGATATGCAGAATCCCCAGACTATGGGGAAAACCTATAGTCAAGACTTCCTGTGCCTCAGTTTCTCTAGATCTCTGCTAGTCTCTATGTCTGGGGGGGACATAGGACCACAGACAGACTGAAAAACAACTTCCCCTGCTGTGTTCCTGATCTATGGCTGCTGTAACAGAGCACTCACGATAGGGGCAGAACATAAAACAATAGCAATATACCGTCTTGAAGTCTGGAGGTCAAAAGCCCACTATGAGGTATGGGTAGGACCAGTTCCCTCTGAATCTTGTAGAGGAGACTCTTTCCCCAGCTTCTCCAAGCCCCTGGGGACTTTGGTTCCCAGGCACAGATCCTCTCTGCCTTTGCTCTCACACATGGACTTTGGTTCCCAGGCACAGATCCTCTCTGCCTTTGCTCTCACACATGGACTTTGGTTCCCAGGCACAGATCCTCTCTGCCTTTGCTCTCACACATGGACTTTGGTTCCCAGGCACAGATCTTCTCTGCCTTTGCTCTCACACATGGACTTTGGTTCCCAGGCACAGATCCTCTCTGCCTTTGCTCTCACACATGGACTTTGGTTCCCAGGCACAGATCCTCTCTGCCTTTGCTCTCACACATGGACTCGTGTGTTTCTCTGCTTTGATGTCATGTCCATCTACCGGTGAAACTGCATTAAGAGCATACCACACTCAAAGACACCGTAACTCATTGCATATGTTAGGACATCCATATATCTTCTAGGGGGCACAATTCTCCCAACATTTGCCATTGCCGAGTGGGTTCTGCGAACAAAGTTTCCTAGAAAGAAGCCATACTTTCCAATGAACCTTATGCTAGGTGGACGAACTGATTTGACGACAGTCAATGATGGGAGAAAGTCTGAAGTGTTGAAGGCCCAGAGTCAAACTACAATTTATCTTTGGTGATCTTAAGTCCCCTTACCGGCCATTCACTGCCCACTTGTGTGTCTGATCTAACATCCTTGTGACTGACAGGTATGACTCTTTGAAACCTATTTACAGACCACTAATTTCCAACAAGGCTGAGAATGCTGTCGGACAGCCTCTGAGGCTCAGGGCAGAGGTTTTTCCACTCCGCTGTGACCTGCCTACCTAATGCCCTCACCAACGTATTTGAAAAGTGCCTCTTAAGACCTTCTTTGTTCCGGCCTATAAAAACTTCATCAGACTGTTACAACACAGGAACATGAAATTTGAGGTGTTCCAAGTCTGTGTTCCTTGGCCATGGTCACTCATATTTGGCTCTAGAATAAACCACCTCTTATCTCCATTGAGGTGAGAGTTGTTTTGACCTTGACAGATACAATCTGAGGAACCTCGTCCTCTTTCCTCACCCTACCCTGTTACCTGCCAGTTCCCAGAACATTCTGTGGCCTTACAGAGTTTGCTCCTGCATAGGAAATGAGTCCTGTGGTTATGGGGATGGGCAATGGCAGTAAAGAGGCTGGGCCTGGGGCAGGAGCTACAGAATGAGACAAGACTTCTGAAAAACCACCTGGAGACCTTGGCTGGAAACTTAACTCTTAATCCAACATTCTAGAAACTCCCTGGAAAGGGAAACATGCCTACATGGGCATCCTGTACTGAAAGACAGAGTCAACTGTGCCTGCTCGTGGAAGTTACAAAGAAACTAGCCAGGAGATGCAATATTCCCTAGGGAGAGAATGAAGAGGTACCAGGCAACGGGGAGCCTGTAGGAGACGGGAAACCCAAGCTCAGGGGAAGCCCCCAGCCCTCCTGGGTAAGTAGGCCGAGGCTCACATCCAGTGAAGAACCCTGAGCTGAGGTTTGAATCAGATGGGCAGAGCCCCAGACTCTCCAGTCTTACTCCTTCCCCCCACCACCCCCATGTACTGGGAAACACTGTTCCTTCGGCTGGCTCTGTCACTGTCCCGTTGGGTGCTAGGGGAGAATGTAGAGGCCAGAAACAATGCTGGAGTAAATCAGTTTAAGTCACTGAGGTGGTTTGTGTGGCAGGGGTGGCTGTTGCTATGGGTTATGTGTGTATGCCAATGTATGTGGAGACCAGAGGCCAACTTCAAAGATAGTTCCTCAGAAGCCATCTACCTTTTTTCTAGAGACAAGGTCTCCCATTGGGATCCTAGGTTCACTGATTAGGCTAGGCCGGCAAGCACTTTACCTATGAGCCATCTTCCAAACTCTGAGTTACCGAGTTCTAATTCTGTCTGATGCCAGGAGATTAAGGAAGATGCTGAACACCAGGCACCACCACCACCACCGCAAAGCCTGTTGGTACAGAGGAGAAGGCCTCAGTCATCAGTTGTGGCGTGAGCAGAGACTCAGGCTCACGCCCCTCGGGCAGACTGTTCAAGTTCCTCACCTTCTCTATCTCTTGAATGTCACCCAGAAGTAAGCTGCTTACACCTTCACCACTGAAACGACTGATACGTAAAGGCCTGGGAGGGGAGAAACATGGAAAACTGAACAGATGCAAAACTGGAGAAACAGAGACTGTAGCTCATGCTGGAGTTCAGTCAAGTCATGATAATAAAGCCAGGCCTCTTCCTGTGGCAGTCGCTTTCTGGAACCAGAGCGATGGGTTGCTGCTGCTGCGGTGGCAGTGCGCTTGCTCAGAGCTCCCTTCTGAGGCCTGTGGGCTTGGTGTCCTTGGCATACACAGAGCTTCTGCTTCTGCTAAGCTACTTCTCCTTCCGGAACATGCTTGTCCATCCCCCCTCCCTCCCCAGACTACACCTCTGCCAGTGACAGCTGCTGGCTGTGATCCTGGATTCGAGGCTGGGCACTGGGGTGGGGAATCTCTGTTATGTACAACAACAGGTCTGAGCAGTCCTGATGTTCACTCTGCCATGGATGTTTGGCTTCTCTCCAGAGCTGACTGCCCAGGGACATCTCCATGCTTCCAGCTCAGCAAAACTTGCTGGCTTTTAGATTCTTTGTCATTATTTAACCATTAACCCTTGACACCCAAGGAAGATCATTCCTAAGCTCACCACTTTGCTTATGGGAGAAGACTAATGGACCAGATGGGCCTTAGTGGATAAATTCAGAACAAACAAACCAACAGAAAGCACAGGATGTCTTCATCTTCCAAAGGTTCCTCCGGATCTCACACCCCAAACATCTTAATCTTCTATTTTCTTCTGTGAAGGGTACACATCTTCCATCTATTGCCTCCAAAAAAAACAGACACTCCACTTCCTGGGTGGGTTAGCAAGATAGGGGAGGGGCAGCTGGTAAAATAGCTACCAGTGAGCCCTGAGCATCGATAAGCTGAAGGGTTCCAGGAAGGGCTCCTGGCTACCTCCTTTACCGAATCGTCTACTCCCAGATTCTCAGAAACTCCCTGCTCTGAAGCATGTTGCTAACAAACTCAGCTTTATCAATGAGCAGATGGATGCATGGGGTGCGGGGTGCCAGGGCAGACTGAGGCACCATTAGCATGTGTGCTACGGTAGGAATAAATAAATAAATAAATAAATACATAAATAAATAAAGAGAACCCCAAGACTCCGACCGTTAGAAGAGCAGGCGACATATTTGTTGCCTGGGAAACAGGCTCTGTCTTCAGATTATTAACCACAGCAAGGGATGTTTAGGGCCCTGATAAGCATCAAGATACCCAGGATCACACGGAAACCCAGACACATTAGGAACACTTTTGTCTTGTCTGAGTGCTAGGGAGAAAGTCTGGGAGGACCAGTAGAGAAATGTCTGGCACACAGCTGAGTGCTCTGTAAGTTGTAAATGTTACCATCTGCCTGGAGCTCCGAAGAACTGCTCAGACTCTGACCTCCCTCCCTCACTGGTCCCCTAACTCTTCTATTCAGCAGCAATGAAGAAGCAGAGGACAGCAGAGCCCCCACTGGGTCACCATTCCAGCTCGACTTTACTAACTTTAGCTAGTTAGGATACTGAACTTTAGCATCCTCTCACAAAATGAAGCCCCAAGAGCTCCCTCTGTGAGTCTGAGTCTTTGGAATGTCTCTCCCTCTCTTCCTTGAAGCCGTTGCCCACCCCCGTCCCCAGAGTTGATGGGGGGAAACTTTTTTCCTGCTTGAACTTTTAAAAAAACAAGCAGTGATCGTGAGAAGGCCACCAAGAGCTGGATGCCGTTGGCTACCGTCAGGCATGGCCTTCTGGAAGAAGGAAGAAACGTCCACTGCTGGATACGTGTAGCAAGTTCCTAGAAAAGAGAAGTGAAATCGGCAGACTTGGCAGAGGAGGAAACAGCCAGATGACAAGGTTGTCATGGATGATTTGCACTTTCAAACTCGGCTGTTTCAATGTTTCTAGCAAGCCATATGGTGGGTGAGCTACATATGTGGTTGAACTCTGTAAGGCTATCGTGTTGACGTTTAAATACTGTCAACATGTTGGACATGTTAAATATGGTCATCTATTGGACACACATATTAATCTGCTACCATCCACTGCTCACAGCAGGGCCTCTGACCCCAGCTCTGGCCCTTCAATCAGAGGGCACTGCTTCCTTCTAGTTACCACAACAGAACCAAAGACTTCCTGCTTCACGGGTGAGGATGCTGGAACCTCCATGATAGGCCTGTTGCTTGCCCTGACTCTCCTGCAAGAGGCATCTAGATGATTAGCCAAAGGCAAACTCTAATACCTCTTGTTCTTCATGGCTAATCTTGCTTTTCCCGTTAGATAAGAGAGCAGAGCTCAACCTTAACTAATTTAAACCATGAAGTATTTAAATTTTGTATTTGAAGCCTGGGTCACACTATAGTATGCATGTGTGTCTCCACACATGGTCTCCCTACAAATACATGTTTACAAATACACACACACATGTGAGTACACAGACATGCACACATACATACACATATGACCTTCCAGTACCTAGAAACATATATTATGTTTTAAGGTTTGAGGGAATGAGTTTATAAAGCTCTCCTCCCTCCATTATGGCTGCACGTGAGGCCCAAGGCCATAGTACCTATTTGCTCAAGGTCCCTGAACACCCCTGGGTAACCCCTCTGCCATGTCAATACACTTGGAGGAAGGTTCTGGGTGCCCAGGGACAAGAGCTATGTGATATACTTGCCAAAGCCAGGCAATGGGAATCCAGCTACCAAGGGGGCATAGACTAACATGGAGAATCTGAGAGATCCAAGGGACCCTGAAGACCACTTACAGCAGGGCAACAGGGCCCTCTGACAATGCCTTATTTACAGAGCTAAGTAAAGACCACAATTCAGCACTTCTGCTCCCAAGGCCAGAACTCAGGGTATGAGAGCAGCCAAGAATCAGGGTGCCTGACTCATGGGCCATATATTTGGGCATTCTCACACCACTGCCTAAGGGATCATGGACAGCAAGGGAGGTCCCAAGTCAGGACCATGCCCAAGGTCACAGCAAGAGAAAGAGGATGACAGAGCAAGGCCAACCTCACATGACGACGAGTGTCCCTGCTCATATATGCAAGGGTGACACCTGGAGTAGTGGGGCTCCCTCACCAACATGCGTGGGTCCACACTTCACTGCCTAGGCAAACTACTCAGGTTCCACGACACTTTTACTCAGAGAATGTAAGTAGGCAGATAAGTACATATGATTGCACCATAAGGAAAAAGTGGGTGGATGGGATGGGAAGGGGAGCCTGTGGGCAGAAGCAGCATGATGGGAACAGGTCCAGAACCATGCCCACATCTCTACCATATGGATCCCATGGAGATGGCCTGTTTGCTTGCTTAAATAGAAGTTACTTTATTCCAATGACAGTTATTAACATAGTCTCCAATATCAAAGGATGCTATAATATGGTAAGATGAGAAAGACTGTGAGAGAAAGAAACCAGCAGCAATGAGAAAACACACACACACACACACCAGTCTTGCCAGATTCAGGGAACATTTGCCAGATTTCTCCAGTAAATGAAGAAAGTTAATTATTATTATTATTTTTGAAACACAGTCTCATGTAGCTCAGGCTGGCTCTGAACTCACTATGTAGCTGAGGGTGACCTTGAACTTCAAATCTTTCTGCCTCCACCTCCCAAGTGCTGAGATTACAAGCATACACCATCACACACAGTTTTATGAAGTGCTGGGAACTGAACCTTGGGCTTTGTGCATGATAGGCAAGCACTCTACCAACTAAGCTACAATGCCAGTGCAAGAAAGATGATTTTTTTTTTTTAAGTCATAATTTGCTCAAGTTGGCTTCTGGCTGAACTCCTTGTGTGCATCTTTTGCTTTTCCATGACAGCCCTCAGGAAGTATTCCTACTGCCATTTCACTAGTTCAGAGATGACAAGGAGCCTGTCCAGTCACCCAGCTAGTGAGGTGGGCAGCAGAGAAGAAGCCAGATCCTCAAAGCCCCTGTTTCTCATCACAATCAATCCAAGGCCTAACACCAAGGAAACCAGAGCAGGTGTGCCAAGTCACATCCATTAAGGCACAGCCTGCCCTTCTTGTGGGATTAGCAGCTCCTGGAGAGATACATTTGCCATTTTTATCTTCCCCAACTAGGATGGGGGGCGGGGCAAAAAGAAATCTCGCTGGAAAAACTAGATTTAAGAGACAACCCACTGGGTTCAAACATCAACCCTCCTCATCAGCTGTGTCCCTTGGGCAAGTGACTCATCCTATCTAAACCTCTATTTCCCTGATTATAAAACTGGGCAACAATCAGAACCAGGTCAAGCTGTGATGGGCTAAGTGACGGAGCTTTGAAAGAGTCTGGCATGGTGCCAAGTGCTGAACAGTGCCCAGCAAAGACCAGTGTGTAACTGTCTTTCAAAGATGACCCAGAGTCTAAGACGCAGCCTTGCTGTGCACGCCACAGCGTCCCAGAGGAGCCTGGCCTGCCCAGGGTTGGCCACTGCAGCCACACCAAGCTCTAGAACTGGGTCAGAAGGCAGGTTTTTCCAGCCTTGTGAAATCTGGCTCTTAGGAGACAAAATAAAGATTGGAAAGAGACAGATAGAGACACAGAAGATGGAGGAGCAAAGACAGAAAACCAGCATGGTTGCTGGAAGCAACATTAGATGGGGGATGTTCAAAGCCCCATATCTATTCACAGGGAGCCAAGAACGGATCACTCCATAAAACATACCCACTGAAGACCCGAGGGTTCTTAAGGGGAGTGGGATTCAAATACTAGCTGGCCAAGGGGTCTTTCCTGGCAAAGAAGGCAATGAACATATATAGTGTCATGACATGTGAAAGATAAAGGAGAGATCAGAGCTGGAAAATGTCATCATTTTTGGCTGAGTGACATCCTTTCTGCTGGCTCCCAACTGCCAGCGTGCCAGGACTTGAGCTCATTGAAGATGAGGGACAAGGCAAATGCAGGGGTTCACCTCATTCAGTGCTACAAAGCTAGCAACAGCTGGGGAAGACTAGTGGGAGAGGGGACTGATGACATCTATAAGTCAGTCCCTAAAAATTACTGGAAATAAACACCTTCCTCCCTGCACGCATTTTCTCAGGTTGCACACTGCCTTCCAGCACCATCTGTCTGTTCGGCGCAGTGGTTCAGTGAGTGGGCTCATGTGCCAGCCAGCTCCAGCTTGATGCTTGGTCTCGCTGCCCCTACTATATGGCCTGTTTACAGATTTTTTTTTTTTACCCACCTGCATAATGGAGAGGATGGTAGCACCATTCACATGATCACTATTGGGATGGGACAGGCCATGCAGAAGTGGCGGTGGGAGACGTAGCCCAGCGGCATTCAGTCTCTGCAGAATGACTTTTGTCTGGCCTTGACATTCAATGGAATCAGACTGATGGAAGCCCATACCCATCACACACACTCCCCATCCAAAAGCCAACCCGGGGTATCTGTTAAGAAATCGGTCAAAGCTTCTTGTGCTTTAAAAATGTGGAGAGTGTTTTAAATTTGTATTCATACATGCCCTAGAGTCTTCTGTCACATTTTGGTCTCCGGTTACCATGGAGTTATTTGTTCGGGACTTGACTGAGAGGGTCTTGGTGGGCATTTAAACACCCATAGCTCCTACATGCTCTGCACTGCTTTACTCCCTATCTATGCTCTGGAGGAAGATGGAGAAGAACTAGGGAAAGCAGGAGGTCCCACCTCCTACCTACTCCTGGACCACACCATGCCTGATGATGATACAATTCGCTATGGTTACTTCCAAGCATCTGTGATTTGAGTTTTCTAAGGTTGAGATGTATCTGGCATGATCCTCTAAACTGGAGGTGCCTTGGTGAACACTGAAGCATACTTAGGCAGTGATGCACTCTGAGGGGCTATGACAACACACGGAAGTGCTAGGGTACCAGTCTCACTCCCAGAGGCCTTGCCTTCTTATCCTAGTCAGAGTCAGCAGAAAGCCAGAACATCCCCAGCCTCACGATTCAGTTTTTAGAGACTTTTCAGACTGAAGAAAATACTAGAAGCCCAGTGAAAAGAAGTTGGTCACCGACAAATTGTTTCTCAAGCCTGTCATGGGAAGTTTGGAAAAAACAGGTCCCAAAGACTCCAATGCAGACAGAAGAAAGTGATGGTGTTACCTAGGGAACATGTTTCCCAGGAGCTGTGGTACTGGGGAGTCAGTGGGTCATCAGGTCGGGAGAAAGCCACAAAAGGAGACCAGCTGCACAAGGCAGTGAACTCGAAACTGTATAGTCAGACCTTTCTGGTGTGTCAACAAAACCTGAGAACAAAGAGCAAGGAAAAGTTGCTTGGCTTGTGGTAAGCCTCTGTCAACAAAAAAAAAAAAATAAAAAAAAAAAGAGGGAGCCGGGCAGTAGTGGTTCACATCTTTAATTCCATCACTCAAGAGGCAGAGGCAGGACAGATATCCTGGTTCAAGGCTATCCTGATTTCAGAGAGAGTTTCAGAACAGCCAGGATACACAGGGAAACTGCCTTGAAAAAAAATAAAATAAAAATAAAAGAGCAAGATGCTGGAAAGAGCCGTGAACAGTCACTTGAGGGTGGAGCCCCGTGTGTTATCATCTTCTCATCCAGCTGAAAATATGTGCCCAGATGATGATGAAGTGGGCACATGAGGAGGACCAACTTGGCAGGGATGGAGGCAGAGGAGTGGACACTAAAGACCCCAGGCCACACCTGTTGCCCAGACCCAGGCTGGTACCACCAGCCTGTGTATGCTCTTGATTCCCAGTAGAAGCTGCGTGTTAACATAAGGTCATGAGCCTCTGTCGAGGGCTGAACCTCCTCTCTTCACGTGTTTCATGTTGCCCAAAGTGACCCCTGTACTCATTTAGACAGAAGCCATATTATAGTGTCAGGCAGGAATCTGAGATCCCAGAACTTGCTCAAGTCAGCATGAATGAAGCTCAAATGAAGATCGAGACTGAGGCCTCTCCTGAAACCCATGGCCTCCTAACCTTCTCCTGGCTGTTACTGTTTCCAGAAGGTTCTCACAATCTCCCAGTGCACTGAACCACTCCAAATCTGCAATGGCACCCCCGTGATATGACCCTCGAATTCCTGGTGCATATTTCTATGCTCTCTAAAGCAAAGCTCAGTGCCTTAGCCCACAGCTCAAGGTAGCTTTCCATCTAGGCCCTGGGCCTATCTCACCGCAAGTAAAGAGAGTTGCTAGAAATTTTTGGAGATGTATATAACCAAAGCCTTACACTGGATAAGATCAAGCACACACTAGAATGTCCAAATGACAGTGTCTTCCGTCGCAATGTTCTTAACTTGGGGCCACCCCAGGCTCCCTGTTGGGTAGGTCACCTCAGCTGTGTTCTAAGAAGCTTTCTGGTAAAGGAAAGCAATACTTCTAGAACTTCCACGTTCTGCCTATTCACCACGGAATCTCACTTTATACTTCTCAGTCCTGTGAGGAGATCATTATCCACATTTTACATGAAAGAAAACCAACTCCCAAATACCAGGAACCAAAGCTAGAGGAGGCAAACAGTGATACCGAGATTTGTTCCTGACTCCTAAATGCTTTCTCACTCACATGGAGCTGGCCAGCACCACCCCACTTCCCTGCTCATGCCAAGATTCCTTTCTTGAGGATCCACAATGAGTGACAGCCAAGTCCCTGCTGGACTCCAGCAGGTGGCTGCTCCCACCTCCAACCAGAGGTTCCTGGAGCTGGTGAGGCATAAGGGCTGGTGCCTGGCCCTTAGCCCAAGGCCACCCCCCCTTCTGCTTATTAGGCTAGGTGCCAGACCAGCTTCCAATCAAAGGACTGTCTTGTCACCAGAATGACTCCTGGCAGAGGAGGGGTGCTGCTTTTTGTCAATTAGCTTCAGTAAAGGACCTGAACAACTTTCCCAAGCAGTAAATGAAAGGAAAAAGGTAGAGAGATACAATGGACAATGGCGTTCCTAAGATACATCTCTCATTAAGTCTGAAATTTCCGTGTGTGTGTGTGTGTGTGTGTGTGTGTGTGTGTGTGTGTGTGTGTGTGTGTGTGTAACAGGAGCATGGAGGGGGTCAGAGGTCACGCCCTAGTATCTTCTCAGTTGTCCTCACCTCTCACTGAACTTGGAGCTCATTGATCCAGCTGGGTTGGCTGGGCAGCAAGCCCCAGGGCTCCATCTGCCCCTGCCTCCTCCAGGACTGGTGCATGTCACCACGCCTAGTTTGTTTGTTTTCCATAGGATTGGGGGATTTCACTCGGGTCCTTATGCTTTTCACTGAAAGTCCATTCCCCACTGGGCCATTTCCCTGGCCCTTCACTTTCACTAAGTGGCTTTTTTGTAAGCTTAGTAAATAATGGATTCACTCAGAGTTAGAGAAATTTAGAGTTCCTAAAGACAGGTAAATATTGATTCTCAGAGACTGTCTTGGTTTGGATCATTCCACTCCAGCTGGCCTGGACATTTCGGCATCCTTCGAGCACCATGGGCATTGGGGGTGTTGGTGTAGGCGACCTGAGAATCATACCTGTTATCTTTAAAGGGCTAATAAAGGAGACTGGCAGACACATCAAAGAAAAGTAATTGGGCTCAGAGAAGGGGGCTGCTAACGCTCAGTTAATGCCCTGCCTAAGCCTTTTTCTCTTCCCAGGGACCACGGACACAAAGGTCCAGCCTTCTCCCCTCTACCTAGAGCATCCCACTTCCAGGATGTCCACAAGGCTGGCAGGGTCGCTTGTGGTCACTGCTTCAAAGCCTGCTTATCCATCTGCTTCAGCTTACACCCCTCTCCCACTATGACAGGGCCAAAGCCCAGGTACAGAATCATGGGTCAAGAAAAACCTCAAGGACATGAGCCCAGTCACTGAAGGCATATGACATCATTTAACAAGAAACATAGAGACAAGTGTTCTGTCTTGACCTCATCACAGCAGAGGGTCCTGAGCCAGTGTTGCCAGCCACTGGACTCTACCTTGGTCTTTCCTTGGTCCTTTTCCTATTGGTTAGACCACAGAAATCAGAGGTCAATCCAAAACATTTCAGGCCAGCTTGCAATGCTTACCTCTGTCCCAACTGTCGCCTTGAGCTAGCACAAAACAGAATAATCTTGTTGCCACTGTTTGGGGCTATCTTCTGGCCTCTAACCAAGAAGCAGGGGGTGTGGCCAAGCAGCTGGGCCTCACCTGTAGCCTTGAAAAAAGTCCCGGTCTCCTTTATTATAATAAAGCTTGAGTTTGAGCCTCTGGTTTACCATGGGCGGCCATGGAACAATGGTGGCTCATAACATAGGCAGGTTGGGCCAGGCTGAAGTTTCTGCTCTCTCTGGGCTCCCAGGAAGTATAAGCCTTTTTATGCCCCCTCTCCTGGCTGGTACTCAGCAATCTAATGAAAAACCACCTGGCCAAGTTCTTCTCTGAGACTGTTTGCTACTACTGCCCAGTGTTTCTCTGTTTTACAGCTTTTTTTATTTTATTACTTGTGCCCTAAAGGCATTGCAGAAATGCCTCAAACTACATTTAACAAGAGAGAGTAGTGTGGAGACAGGTAATCTCTCTATTCCAGTCCCAGCTTCTCTCCAGGGCCAAAATACCACCTCAGACACTCACTCTCTTTGCTGATAGAAAAAGGATGCTATAAGAGCCTACCTGTGGGAGGACCAGTTCCTGACATCTCTCCTCCTACCCCCAAATGTGGACCCTTGAAGACCACTCTAGACCCAGGGAAGGCATGGGCAGCTGGAGAACCAATCTGAATTTTCCTACTTCTTAGACCTTGTGTTACCCAGAGAATAGGGACTATCACGAAATGGCATTGCAGAGTACATTGGAACATAGGGTGAGCAGATTTCTATGTCCAGGACCTCCAGGTGTGACCTTAGAGCTGATGGCGTTTGTCTCATGGCCCTGTCACAGGCAGTCCATCCATCCCTGCCTGCTGAGTGATGTGGACAATTGCCATAGAAGTGTTACTCTCACTTAGCTACTGATCCTGCTCAGAACCGGTCCCTGCTGATAGAAACAGGTTCTAACTACTGGAGAGTAGCCTGGTGATGAAGGCAGATGCTTGAGTCCTGGAGTCTTCCTCTATCCAAGGACTCACAGCTGATCTCATACCTTCCACAATGGCTGTTCTTGTTAGGTGCTGTGTGGATATCTCTCTTTGAATACTTTCAATAGCCCTCCCTCAAATAAAACCTAGAAAAAAAGGTGTGGCTATTCTAGTCTCCACCAGAGGCTGTGTACTGTCACAGTTGGTGAAACACAAGACGAACCCCAGATGACTGACGAGGCATGAAAATGCTTTCTGTTTGTCATGCTCTATTCCTCGGCCTACACTTTACTTAGGCAACTTTACCATCAGTTTGTAGCCCTGAAAACTTTCGAAAAAGAAAATGAATGGGCTCTGAGGTGATGGTTCTTAGCAGCTGTGTTCTATCCCATTTCCCCAGTCCTCACTCTGATCCTCACTCAGCTCCCTGCCCGGATGTTCAGCTCCTGACACCTTTGGCTTTTGTGAGCACTCGAGACACCTGGGAGAGCCTAGTGAGGGCCTCACCCTCCCAACTCTAAGACCCTTGCTTTTCTCCATTCCTGTGTTTACGTCCTTCGTCTTAAGATATGAGAAACTCGACCACTCAGGAAACACCCAGTCTTCCCATGTCTTTCATAGGCATCCCACCAATTTCAAAAGCACTGAACTTGTCAGCATCTATTGAAATACAACACACAGGCTGATAAAGAAGTGTGGGCATCAACTGAGAATGGGCCTTTACTTGCTTGGCCGATTAGTTGTGACCTCGCTCAGAGATGAGTAGTGGAGCCACATGAGAAGGGAATCATGTTCCTTGGGCTCAACCACAGGGGACTCCACTGCCACCTAAGGTATGCACATGTAGCCAGAGCAGAGGAAATGGTTAAACATCAGCTGGTTGTGCATGCCCCTCCAAGCAGGAAAGCAACTCCAGTTGGGCTGATTACTCATTCAAATTGTACTCATCTCTTCCTCTACCTACTTTAAAAATAACTAAATCTCCATCCTGCCTGTTGATAGGACACCTTCTCTGCCAACTCATGGTTTGCCACAGACCAATGGGTTAGCGTCTGAGCCACAAGGCTGCTGCCAGGGCCCTGGTGTTTTGGTATTCTCCAGCTGGGCAGTGAAATTGCTGATGAATGTTCAACAGAAACAAATTTGCTCTCAGTAGCCCCAGATTCTCAGCTGCTTTTCTGAAAGGCAGAGGTCCATCATCACCGTGGGAAGCTTATTGGGCAGGGGTCCTTAGGCAGTGAAGTCCTGTGGGAGGGCACTCTTATAGTGTCCTCCTCTTGTGCCAGGAGGACTAAGGGAGAATGCCACATGTGAGGGCAGAACTTTTATGGCAGGGATACAGCCTGCTGGGTATGTAGAGAACTGCATATTGTACTGCTAGATAGGGTGAATGCAGATTCTTTCAGGTCGGTGTTCTGGATCCTGTGGGAGGTCCAGAAATGGTAGCTCAATGAGCTACACTACCCCCAGCCCTAAGAGCAGAGTACCCTAGGCTAAAAACAGATGTTGAAGCCCTCGCCCACAGTACCCGTGTACGTGACCTTGTTTGAAATAAGAACTAAACCGAGATGATATGGCTAGGGTAGGCCCTAATCATATGACTGGCACTGAGCACCGCCACCCTGAGGGGAAAGGCTACATGGAGATGAAAGCATGCTGGAGTGATAATGCTGAGAAATGCTGGACTACTAGGCAGTGCAAGCAAGGGGGACCCTCCTCTGAAGACAGTCGAGAGAATATGGTCCTGCTAACACCTTGACATTGGACTCTAGACCCAAGAGTGGTAGTGGCTTGTGGTTGCATGTCTCCTGGTTTGTGGTGCTGCATTATAACAGACCTAGAAACCAAACCCTGAGAGGCATAATAAAATGTTACCTCCTCTGTTCCAAAAGAGACATGTGAGCAGGCATGAGGGAGCTATGGAGAGAGCAAGTGGGGTGTACCCCAGCCTAGTCATGAGGGGTCTTCCTCTGCTGTTTTCTACTGCTCTTTGTTCCCTCCACTATGACAGGAATCAGTATGGCAGGACTGGGAGAAGCCTCATCGTGTGATGAAGGCTGTGGAGCGGCCCTGGGGTCCACCCTACTCTGTTTGTCTAGAGCATCACTTCCTAGCTCTGCGGTGTAGCCTCTGAGGCTCACAACCTGGGGCTGTGGGCAGAAAATGGTTAGGAGAAAGAAGGGAATCTCTGCTTCCTTCCAATTTCCACTCTGCCATGCCTTCCTAGGTCCTGCTCTGGGTATGCATTCTAGTCTTCCGTACTTAAAACCACTGAACATTAGCACAAACACTAAGCTAGGAAGACCCTGGCTTGCTCTTCTCTTGCTTTATTTATGCCCAAACTCTTGTGTAGCAGGCATAGTGTAAGGCCTGGGGGTCTCACTGGCACCAAGATGTCCATGGTCCCCACGTCCCTACAAGGGTAACTGTAGGCACCTGCTGCCCAATAGATACAGTCACGGCTTTCTGCTCTCAAATATGGTGAGCTGTGGTGACTTAAAGTGGTGGGCTTTGATTCCGTCTCTCATGGTTCTCTACATCTGCTGGAAAGTTCTCACAGTCTGTGTTAATCTCTGGGGTCAGCTGGTAACTCAGCTGGGGTGGGAGTTACAAACAGCCCTGCTCATGTGCCCATCTGACTCCACAAAAACCAGCTAATGGAGGACAGTGTGGTTGTGTGTCTAGCCAGCAGTTCAGGTAGTCTCAAATCCAATGCTTTCTCTGGTCTGTTGATGACAACAGAACTCAGGACATAAAGCCATAAACTCTGCCTCCAAACAGGAGGGCCACACATCATAGTGTAAGGAACCAGTACAGTTAACAAATCAGTAACTAAATCTCTAGATCTAACTAACACCATTAAATAACTAATATATATATATATATAATTCTATTTTATACTGTTTAAATTATATGAATTTTAGTATATATGCACTGTCATATATATGTGTGTGTATGTGTATATATATACATATATATATATATGTGTATATATATATATATAACAATGTGGAATTAAAGTCTCTAATTGACTCCAGTACCCCACCTGTATGGGCAGTGTCCAGCTGACATTCAGTTGGCATACTGTGCCCACAGTCAAGAAGCCCACGCACTTTCACATGAAGACACTGACACACAGCATTCAGACTTTGTTAGTAAACCTGGAGCCAGCTGAAGCTCTTATGTCTGGGTTCTCTAAAAATTTATGCTCACAAACACCCAAAGATGTACCAAACCATTGAAGCATGCCCTAAGAAGCTGACTCACGTTGGCTACTTCAGCTGCTGGCTAATCTTTATTTGGAAGACAGAAATAATCTGCCATTGTCAAACAATCAGTAGTAAAGAGCAGTTCTTCTCAGTGATGGATAGAACAGTGCAGATGATTTATGAAAGATATATAGATGATATATGGATAGAGATAGATGGGTAGATGATTAATGGGTAGAGATAACAGATATCTAAGATAGGTATATACATGATATATGGATACTTGAATATAAACAGACATGGATAGATAAATGATGAATGGATGAAGATGGTACATGAATATTTGGACAGAGTAGATAGATGACAGAAAGATAATGGATGCATGTATGGATAGACAGATGATAGATGGACAAATGTCACATGGATATTCAATAGATTAGATAGATCACAGATAGGTAACTGTCTCAGAGTCTTTACTGCTATGATGAAACACAATGACCAAAGCAAGTTGGGAAGAAAGGGGTTTACTTGATTTATACTTCCACGTCACTGTCCATCATCAGAGGAAGGCAGGACAGGAATTCAGACAGGGTTGGAACCTGGAGGCAGGAGCTGAAGCAGAGGCCATGGACAGGTGCTGCTCACTGGCTTGTTCAGCCTGCTTTCTTATAGAATCCAGGACCACCAGCCCAGGGATGGCACCACCTACAACTGCCTGGACCCTCCCCGACTGATCACTAATTTAAAATGCCCCACAGTTCAATCTTATGGAGGCATTTTCTCAACTGAGGATCCTTCCTCTCTGATGACTCTGGCTTGTGTCAAGTTGATACACAAAACCATACAGTGATGGATGTTCAATAGATGGAAGGAAGTATGGCTAGATAGAAAAACAGATGACACACAGAACCAGTGATGTGAGAAAAGAAGACATGAACGCTAGAATCCAACTTTTTAACCCAGGAGGCATAAGAATCCCATGGAGAGCATAATGAAGAACACAATCATGGGTCTTGTCTCAGAAATATCAATTCAGTAGGTTTAGACTGACACTTAGGATTCAATGTTTTTAAAAGCACATTGGACAGTTCTATTATACTTAGGCTGGTTCAAGACTACACTACGCTCTAAACCCTAGAGCAGGTACAAAGTGTCTCAGTCAACGTCAAAGCTGAATGTCTTCCACAGACTCCAGTTCAGGGTGTTTCAGTGGTGAGAGGAACAGGGATCATATTGTCACTGGATCTTCCAACCCAAGGGTCAGAACACTACTGCCATGCTCTGCAGGAAGTGTGGTCACAGGCCCAGCAGCAGCACAGAGGGCCCTATGGCCTCAAGCAGGGTGAGACTCCAGCCACACAGCAGGTGGCAGTGTCTTGAGCTCACTCAAGTCCAGTCTTGCCACCACAAACTTCTGACTGGCCAGACACTCTTGGCTCTATTATTAGACTCTCTCCAGTGACAGTGAAGGACTTCAGGAGCTCCTCTCCTGAGAGGGCTGGAAACGTGTGCATTCTGTCACTAAAGCCTAGTGGGTGAAGAAGCCAACCTCTCTGGGAGCTTTAGCAGCTCACAAGTTTCTGCCTTGCTCACGGCTTCTTTCCCATCTTCCTGGAAGCACCCCCAACCAGTTTCCCTCACTTAAGGAAAGACTCGCAGACTTTGATCCCTGGAAATCTGCCAAAGCACTTCATCTTGTTGGAGTGTCCAGCTACTTCTCATGAATTTTTTTTTGTCTCTTGCATTGTAATAGCTTCTCGGTTTACGGCCCTGAAAAAAGCACCCAGGCAAGAACTTAGGTCTTGGTGAATAGTTTTAAGTGAAACAGCAAAACAGCATTAGCAAAGGAGGAAAGAAAAAGTTTCAGAAAACCAGTTAGGCCATGAGGATATGCTAACAGATCCCTTGTGTGTGTGTGGAGTGGGGGAACAACAGCATCCTGGTAGGTTCTCCTGAATGGTCTGTGCAGCCACACCAGCACTGTCTACCTTCTACTTGGTGGAAATCTGTCCTTTTGTGGTTCAAAAGAGAATGGCCCCCACAGGATGATATATTTGAAGATATATATATATATATATATATATATATATATGGCATATATGTTTAGTCCCCAGTTGGAACTGCTTGGGAAGGATTAAGGGATATGTCTTTGAGAAGATGTGTCCCTTGGGATGGAGGTTTCAAACCCTATGCGATTCCCAGTAAGTGCCCTCCATCCCTATCTCACGCTTGTGGATCATATACAAGCTCTCAACTACTGTCTCAGCACCATCCAACACTTGAAGTGTGCTCCCACACGCACCTGAACCAGCTGCCAAAGCTGCCCACAAGGCTACGGGGGACTTGGGGTAGGCTTGAACATAAGGGACAGGGTCTTTCTTGTACTTCTGTCTGTCTTTGTGAGCAATTATTGAGTTTTGGCTAACCTGGGATTCACTAAGAGGACCAGGTTGGCCTTGAACATAGAGATCTCTTTGCCTTTGATTTCAAAGTACTGGAATGAAAGGTGTGTGTACCCTACTATGCCTGACAGCCTGGCCTTCAAGCCAGGGTTGTCTGAGGAGATACAGGATACTCAATTAAACAGGGATGTGCATAGCAATAGGCCAGTTTTAGTACAAATATATTCCAAACATGGCCTGGGGCATACTTGGGTTAGAGGGAGAAAATTGCATTTTGTTTGGAATCCATTTTAATTGGGGCTCTTTTGTTTACTTTCTGGTGACTTCCTTCAAGGTCCTGCTTGATCTGGTCTGAGATCACTCTGAGGACACTGCATTCCACTGGATCTAGAAGCACCATCTCCTGCATATGATGTGATTCCTCTCTTCCTTCATCTCCACATGCAGCTGCTGTGGAGCTGACCTGTCATGTCCTGAGCTTAGAGCTCTTAAAGGTAAGTACCTATTTTGGAAGGTTGGTAATACCTAGTTCACAGCTTCTCCTGGCACGGGAATCAAAAGGTCACCAACAGTGGGTAGATGAGAGGATCCCCTGGTCCCCCCCCCCCAGCTAATATAAGCACTCTGAGGAGACAGACCTTTCTCCCTTGGACCTGGACCTAATCCTAAGGAAAACACCAGGCATAGGTCACATTTGGTGAACAGCTGTGTGACCACACTGCTTTAGTAAGGGCTGGGTTATGCCAAGAACAAACTAGAATGTCCCAACTTTGACACTGATTTTCAGCATTCATAAAGTGGCCTAACAGTCCCTTGGCTGGTGCTGGATTTTGCTCTCTGCTGCCACACATCCCCCCACACGCATGACAAACACACATGAGTGGGGTTCAGCCTCTCCATTTGGCCTCAACTCAGTGTGGCTCACTCGGTGGACGCTATCTACTCCCCCATCTTCTCTCCTTGCCCTACCTGCTTTTATTATTTTATTTTATTGAGACTGTTTGCTATGTAGCCCACACTAGGCTTAAATTTATACCGATCCTCATATCTCAGCCTCCTAAGTACTGGAATCTCTTTCTGGCACTCTGGCATGCATGGAATAACCAAATGAGTATACAGCACTTTACATTGTAAAGAGCTTTCCCATTTATTATTTTATTTCAACCTCCCTACAAGGTGGGCAAATCGGCACCATTTTCTGAGACAAACAAGACAAACTGAGTGGTTAAGGGGCCAGCTCACATGGTCACTGTTAAACAGATCTTAGCAGTGATTTCTAACTTTCTATTTTAAATGGTTTTTAAATGTCTTACAAGGGCAATATAAGTAGAAATATTTTCTAAGTTAAAAAAAAAATGGTAGGAAAAGCCTAGTACTTACTCTTCAGGGTGAAAATGAGTGGGTGGTCCTGGCAATTCAGCTCTGTCTATGCAATGACAAAGATCAGTGATGATGTCGTGAGGAAGGCAGCAGTGGGGCTCACTGTGCTGTCCCACACTGCCTAGCATGTGCATCTGTAAAACACCTTTGCTCGGCTGCTCATCGCTAGGATGTAGCCAGCCCTGGAAAGCTAAGGGCTAGGGTACACCTCCAGCGACCTGAACCCCCTCTATGGGGGTGAAAACAAGTATCCTTGGGCTACCCTCTAGGGCAGACCAGACTGATTGATGCTCAGCACTGTGAGCAAGCTACTCTGCATGCTGCTCCTTCTGGCTGTTTAGATCAATGTCGTCAAAGTCCAACCAAGGTGGCGGGGTGGTTATCTAGATAGAAGTTAGCTACAGCCCTATACAGACAGATGAGGGCACCTCTAACCTCCAAATTCCACAGAGGCTCCCAATATTCCTGAAGCCAAATCGGGGGAACCATTGCAAAGGAGCCCCAGCCGAGACTCACATGAACCCAGGGGAAATCCGGGCGGAGGGAGAGCCATTTGGGGGTGCATCCATACCATGGACCCTCGATGTCCCCACCCACTGCTCCTTTCCTCCGTCCCCAGCGGCCTCGCGCAGCTCCACCCCCCCAGAGCGCAGTCCACACCGTCCTTTTTCAGCAAAACAACACGACTCACCACCCCCCTCCCCAGCACCCGCACCGGCCGGATCCGGGGCTACGCCCAGTCCGCCACCAGGCTATGCGCACCCGGGAGCGCGCTTCGCGTTCACGCTTCCCAGCAGACACCCCTGCCCCTGGCCCTGCCCGGGACAGTTCCGGAGCTCCACGCGAGTGGGGACCAAGATCCAACTGCTGACTCCGCGGCCCAGCTTGGGCCCTGCCCCTCCCCCTCCCCAGCCTCCAGAAGGGACAGGAGGGACAGATCGGCGCGCGAGGGGGTCCCGGGTTAACCGCCTCGGCGCTGCGGGGGTCTGGAGCTCTAGGAACGGGACTCACCGGAATGTGCACTCTCAGTGACCGTCTCTTCAAGCTGGGGTTCTTTTTGCCGCCGCTCCCGCCTGGGCTGGAAACCTCTTTCTTCTTCTTGGTGTCCATGGCTGCGCTTCCCATAACTTTAGCCAGAAGTTAATTCCGGTGCCTCGTCCCCAGGGTTCGGTCCCCTCGCTGCCTCCCAGGGTTGCTGCCGTTACACTGGAGCCACGCGCTCTTGATGACTGCCTGTCCTTCCACCCTGAAAACACCTCGTGGGGACTTCCGCGGGGAGGGCGGGTGGCGCAGGTAACACGCGAGGCGGCACCCGAGGGGTTGGCGGTCCTCTGGATGCCCAGTCGCAGCGACCTCTTCCTCCTACCGAATCGAGTGCAGAGTGGAGGGACCGCGCTGCTTCTGCTTACGCGTGGAAGAAGTCTCGTGCTGGGTGACAAAGTTTTCCTCCTGCAAAGAGAAGCAACATTTTCCACCTATGGGCTCCTCCCACAGATCCCCAGAGGTAACTGGCCAGGCAGGTGCAATTAACAACAGCAATTTGGAAAACAGCCTTCCCGTGTCTGAGTCTCGGTGGAATCGGTGGCCAAATAGAGACGCTTAGTATAGATATGCATAACCCTGGGCCGCACAATAAAGCAATAGGGAGCCCGGGACCCGGAGGGCCTCCTCTCTAGGCGAGAGGGAGGGCAGAGGGGGAAGAGGAGGTGCAAAGGCGAAGGCTCGTCGCAATTGGGCTGGCGCGTGGCCGCAGAAATAAACTGTGGCGGCGGCTGGCTGGGTTCTGCGGGCCGAAGGGCGCGCCCCAGCTCCTAGGGGAGAATTGGGCAGGGCGCCCGCCCCGGGCGGCCTCTTAGCCGTGTCCCCCCCTTGCACCCCTCCCGGGACTCGGGGGATTGTAGGGGCCGGACCTGGCACGGACTCAGGCTCCCGGAGCGCGCTGGGCGGTGGAAGGCGGTGCGCGTTGAACAGGAAGTGCGCGGTGTGCGGCGCCACAGCCCCACTCCACGCCGCCCACACTGTCCCCGGGTCGGGGTGCACTTGTCTGTCTCTGACAAGCAGCCTCTGGACTCGCCTGGAGCTGATTTCGGATTCTGCAGCGTCTCTGTTTAGGTCCGATTCCCGGAAATCCACACCCCGACCATGCCGCAATTGAAGCCCCTGGTGTTAAGTGACTCGGGTGATTCGCACTTGTTTCGCGGAACGCTACTGCAGCGTGAGGACCTGCATCCCGATCCAGAGAGGCCTGTGGCGGGGTGCCCCGGGCTTTTCTCCAGAACTGGGTTCTTTTCATATTCGTCAACATTGCTCAGCTGATCTTCGGCTAAAACGCGCGCGTCCCTGTAAACGCGGAGGTCCAGAGATCACGGGAGGAAACGGGTGCATCGGAGCCTGAAAACCAGGGCGAACACGCCACGTGCTCCGGGGCCTTTAGAGCCACTAGCAGATCCTGCACTGTGGGCTGCTCGGGACTCGGGTGTTCCTCCCAGGCAATGCGTCCATAACTTCTGGGGTGAGTAAGGGGCGCGCTTCCGCCACTGCTAAGAGTTTGGAGACCTGATGACCCCAAAGATCACTCCAGCTCTCTGAAGCTGACAACAGCCTGTCTGCTCCCTGCAGTCAGTAGTACACAGATGCTAAGCAGTGAATGAACGCGACACCGATCGCTTTGACAAGACACAGTGAGGCAGTTGAAGAGGTGACCTTTACCCCTTCCTGGGTCTCAGAGGAGCTGATGCGGTTAACCCCCTTTAGAGACCATTATTTAGGAAGGAACCTGTCTGTCTCATGAGAGACAACCTAGGCTCAGCCGGTCACCTGGGTTTCCACTTTTCCAGCCTACTTCCTTGCAAATTAGGTAAAACCATACCGGGGGTGGGGGAGTGGTGGAGGTTGGCCACCTGGGTGTAGGTTTCCTGCCAGGCTCCTTGCTAAAGGACTTAGAGAGACTCCGAAAGATATCTTTCTGCTGACTGTTCAAATTTCTCCTTAGAAGCAGAAATGAGGGATTTAGTGTAAATGTCCAAGGGAACCACCCTCATCAAAAAACAGAACAAAACAAAACAAAAACACTCCAGGACTGTCAAGTAAATGTTACCTCTCTGAGGTTGAAATGTTCGTTATTGTCGTGATCTGCCACGATGCATCAATGGCATCACATGATGGGTAAGAAATGGCTTTGAGAGTAGTTGTCAGAAGAGACCAAGAATACGGGAAAAGACTGGGGTGGGGGAGAGCACAATGCTCCTTATCATATTACCTGCCTTCCCTGTGTGTGTGTGTGTGTGTGTGTGTGTGTGTGTGTGTGTGTGTGTGTGTGTGTGAATGTCAGAGGTTGGTTGGTATTAGGATGTCCTCTTCAATCCTCTCTGAACTTTATTTTTTTAAAGACAGAATCTGTCACAAAACTGTGTCCAGATTTCAGCCAGGTAGGCTGGAGGCCCTGGAATCCACCTATGTCTGTGCCCTCTAGTGCCAGGGTTACTGAAGCATACCATCACCAAGATGAACTTCCTGTTTTTATGAGCAGTATTTAGCAATTGTTACAAGGTATACTTTCATTAACAATTTGTGTGAATATGTTTAATCTCTTATCAATAACTACTCTCTTGGTTTTATGTTTTTGGAATGCAGACTTTGAAGCCTTGGAATCCTAAATCTAAATATTGGGACTTGGCTCTGTGAATAAAAGTACTTGAAAGCAAGCCTGACTACGTGAGTTCAGTTCCCAGAACCCATGTGAAAAGCTGTGTGCAGCGATGTGCATCTGTGATTCCAGTACTACTGTGAGCCACTGACAAGAGAAACCTGCTTCAGAAACAAAGCCAACCAACCAAAAAAAAAAAAAAAAAAAAAAAAAAAAAAAAAAAAAAAAAAAAAAAAAAAAAAAAAAAAAAAAAAAAAAAAAAAAAAAAAAAAAAAAAAAAACCAAGGAGGAAGAAGAGAACCGATTCCTGAAAAGCTGTCCTCTGACCTCTAGATGAGGCCAATGGCACATGGCCACTTGTACACACACATCTTTAAGAACTGGAGAGATGGTTCAGGGATTAAGAGCACTTGCTGATTTTGCAGAAGAGCTGGGTTCAGTTCTCAGCAGCCACATTGTACCTTACAATCCCCTGTAACTCCAGTTCCGGGGATCCAATGCTCTCTCCTGAACTCTTAAGA
Organism: Sigmodon hispidus; assembly: GCA_004025045.1. Lineage (NCBI taxonomy): Eukaryota > Metazoa > Chordata > Mammalia > Rodentia > Cricetidae > Sigmodon > Sigmodon hispidus. The sequence continues at coordinate 153,916 of PVIH01003456.1, forward strand.
GAGCCAACACAAATAGGGTATACATATATGCGCTCAGGCACGCACACATACACATAAAATTAACCTTTAAAAATATTTTTTATTAGTCAAGCATGGTAACACATACCTCTAATCTCAGCATTCAGGAGTCTTGAGACGAGGAGAGTAGTATGCATGTGAAGTTGGAAGCTAACCTGGGCTACATTGTTGAGAACATGTCCGCAAAAAGAAAAAAAATTATGTATGGTATTGCTTATATTTTATGAGTCTTGAGAAGGCATATACTAATGTTTTGAAATCTATGTTTCTCAGTCATCCATATTCTCCTTCTGAAAACATTGATGTTATTTTCTCTGATCAGGGGACAAAACAGAGAAACTGTTTTGCTTGGAGACATTTTCTGACCCTCCACCTGACTTCTCTACCTCTACTTGCCCCACCACAGGAGTGTGTGAGCACACATGTAGTTTGGTTTTAGGTTTTTGAGACAGGGTTTTACTCTGTAACCCAGGCTGGCCTGGTAGTTCTAACCATCCTGTTCATCAGTCTTCCCAGGACTGGGTTATAGGCATGATCCATCAAGCCCAGCCTCATACCCTTGCTGCTTATATCCTGTAGGAGCATTATTCATACAGTGACCTATCTACATTTCTAAATGCCCTACATATGACAATTTCTTTTAAAATTAATGCAATAAAATCCATCTTTCAAATTATTCAAAACAATCAAAACAGGGCCTCATTTAACCCAGGATGACCTTGAACTCACTATGTAGCTCAGGATGACCTTGCACTTCAGACTCCTGCTTCCACCTCCTGAATTCAGGGATTATGGGTTTGTGACACTACACCAAGTTTATGCAGACCTCCATGAATTCTGAGTAAACGTGGATTCTGGGTAAGCATTCTACCAACTAAACTTTCTCATAGCCCCAAAATCTCAAAATCTTAAAGACAGGGTCCCTGGGGAAACTTTTTATTCTCTATCCATAGCTTATGGAATTCTTTTTATTTTATAAAAATGAATAGTTTGATTTCAATTAATCTAGCTTTCCCCCATTCTGCATTTTTTCATGTTGTCTATTAATATCCTCTTTAAATGAAGGTGACTTTGAATACCATGAGTCACCTTTGTGGATTACTGAGAACTTAGAAGCCCTCATGTATTAGAAATCAACACTTACCTTGTACACTGGGAGAGTATAAATTAGGTCTTCTGGGGATCTATAGATGAATGTGTTTGATCAAGTCCCATACTTATACCATTGGATACCATGTTGGAAAGAGGACAGCAATGAGCTGTGTGTGTGTGTGTGTGTGTGTGTGTGTGTGTGTGTGTTGTGTGTGTGTCCCTTGGAGAACAACTTCCAGTGCCATTGTCAGGAACATCATCCACCTCCTTTTAAGACAGTCTCTCATTGGCTGGGAGCTCCCTAATTAAACTAGGTTGTTTGGCAAGCAAGCCCCAGGGATTATTTTGTCTCTGCCTCTCATACCATACTAGTATTAGGTATGCTGCCTGTGCCAGCATACCTGGATTTGGGGGAATCAAACTAATGCTTCCCATGCTCGCAAAGCAAACACTGTCATCTATACTAAAGATCCACCCCCCAAAATCAGCTTTTTGCTCACCTATGACATGCCCAGCACTGTGGTAGATACATCATGTTATTGATCTAACGTCTAGCAAAGTCCTCCAAGAGAGCTATCACACACACTTTGCAAACCAGGGTGGCTGGAGCCTGGCTGCTGGCTCATGTTTTGTGTTCATTTGACTCTGTTGATTGCCACTGCTGAGTCCTTTGGGACAACAGAAAAAAAAAAGTGGCCTCTTCTATTTTAAAACCTTCACACCAGACTTACAAAACTCTAGGAAATGTCTCTAGGTGACCTTGAGCAAACTCAGCTTCCCCAGTCTCTTGGCCTGTGACACAGTTGGTGAGAGCAATCACCTGTGTGTTTAGAACACAGTGACTTGATTCTGTGCACAAGGCAGCCCTTGGAGAAGGAACTAAGTTCAGGGCTTCTGTAAATGCTGCAGCAACTCACTGCATGCCCTACTAGGGGGTCGTTTTCTCATGATAGCAACCAAGACAGAGCCACATTCCCATACTGACTTTCCTTTAAGCTTTGGAACTGATGGTGTAATGTCATGTTAGCTTCTGTTCTCAGAGTTACTGATATTGATCCCCCCAGGAACATGAAGGAAAGGCCCAGCAGGAGTGAAAACTGCTTTGGAATGGCCCCTTTTGAGTACCCTCAAAGCTTGCTTCCATTTTATGGGGAACTTATGTCAGCCATTTTTGCACACTAAGCTTCCATTCACCCATAAAGCCAGTTAGCCAAGGGCAATTCCAACAGTGAAATCCTTGGACTTGGATTCACGTAAAGGTGAACTCTGTGGCAATGTCCTGTCTTCTCTTCAAAGAACAGCCAGGATGCTGACAATTCAGAGTCTAAGTCCACACTCCAGTGACAGAATCAGCACACAGGGCTTGTGTGGCCAAAAATGTGTCTGTCTGCTAAATGGCAGCAGAGATAATCCCAGCAATTATATCCCAGTGAAGGGCATTTGTCATGTTAACATTAGCTGGGGAATAAGGACCCAGTTCTTCTGGCTGCTTCCTTCAGCATTGCTGCTCAGGACGTGAGATGCTTGGTTCTAGTTTTTTGTTTTTTAAATCTTTTATATCTTTAGGGTTGGGTGCATTCCACAGTGTATAGATCAGAGGATAACTATAGAATCAGGTCGCCCTTCTACCCAGACTCAGGTTGCTGGCCTGTATGACAAATGCCTTTACCTACTGAGCTGTCTTCTTCATTGGGCAAAAAGGCTTGGACTCTGATGGTAAAGCATATATGTGTGTTCACCCTCCACTTAGTTGTACATTTTGAGCATGCAAAGTGAAGATATGAGCCCTGAGAAATTATGCTTCTCATTGTTCTCTGAATATGGTTCATGACTGATTTCTGACCTCTCATTCACCTGCCTTGTGGTACATGGTGAAATAATACATATTAATCATAATAATTTCATTGGCAAATAAAGTTACCTTGGTAATTAACCCACCCCTGAAGTTCCTATACTGCCATACAAATCTGACCTCTTACATAATAATATGTCAGCAGCACTGGCTTACAACACTGGAGGACATGTAGCTGGCTCTAGAAATCTAGAAATGGGCTCTAGAATACCAACGAGGTCTTTTCAATGAGACTTCAGGAAAAACAATAAGTTTACATGCTGTCCATGGCCTTGGTGTGGGTGGCACGAGATGAGCAGAGCAACAGTGCACACAGGCTTAGAACCCTCGACCTCCAAGCCTCACAGGAAAGGACAAGCACACCCTTGCCAGAGTCCAGGCCTGACCTTGTTTCTTAGTACTTTATACCATAATCAATATCTATTTGCTAGGCAGACATCCCACAGAGACACTCAGGCCAAGGACTCTGGTCGTACAGGACATCGCAAGGACATGGTGGGTGTTGACAACTCTCCTTATGCCATGTGGGTCAAAAGGCATTTTGTGAAATGTTTCTAAATGAAACTCTGAAACATCTCATGAGGTCTTGGAAGAGACTGTGGGAAGGGAGCACTCCCAGCAGGGCTTGAACAAGGTTCCTTTAAGTGTCAGCCACACCCACAAGGCTAGAGGTCTTTCCACCCAAGGCCTTGTTTTCTAGCCCAGCTTGTCATAGCTTTTTACCCTCTACGTTAAGAAATAGTAAACCATAATGGCAAAGCTCTGGTTTGGCCCATTTGTATGCAAGGACACTTTCTTCTCACCGAGGGACTTGTTCACCCATAACTCAAGGGCTTCCCAGAATTTTAGATGGATGTGTAAAGATGCTGCAGGGAAGAATCACTGCCAACACACAGCACGTGCAAAAGGATGCTGGCCTCATTGTGGGCAGCCCTGAGCCCAGCTAGCTTCATGATGACTTGTGTAGTAGGAAATTCACATAACCAAATATGATACAGGGGGTCATTGAAAAAGAAATCTGTCAATAGTAAAACATTCAGAAGTTGCAATCAATGAGCAAAACTGAATTCAAAAATCAAATGCAGAATGAACTGGAGTTCTTTCTGGTGCACCGCTCACTGCATCCCTGGTTCTGATTCCACAGCATGTACACTGTGCGAGCCATCACACCACGAAGGGCCACCTAAGTTGTCTGAAACACCAGCTGAGACTAGAGACTATGGGATCTATGGATGCCAGTGTCTTTACTGTGCATACCAAGTCCTCTGTACTTAGAGAAACTGGTTTAATTGCAGAAAACAAGGCCTTTGAGTGTTTTCACTGGTCTTCTTCAGTGTGCATCGTGCGTTTGACTGTGCTATGCTATGTGTTTGATCTTACAACTGCTCTTGAAATTGCAAGCTTGAGGTTGACAAAAATTGACCAAATGAGTTTTGGCTTAAGATGAGGTCAGAATGTCCAACCATTTCTGAAATAGCTCTACACATTCTCCTGGTATTTTATAATAAATATTTATGTACATGAAGCAATGTCCTCAGCATTGATTATAAAATCATCAGGACAATAGGCTCCAGGAAGGATGAAGATGCACTACACCCTGAAGAGTTGGGTACTCGGTTGAGATTTAACTTTCTATGTAAAAATAAGAAAGCACACCCATCCCACTAGTAGGAAGATTCACTTTCGATTTTGATAAGTGGCAAATACCAAAGAACTGTTTCAAAACAAATTTCTTTGTGGTTTAGTATCAGTGGGTGTCGGATCTGAAACCTGTCTTATATACTTACATAAGTAAAATGTCTTGGGGGAAAAAGATCTGTGGGAAAAGTTTAAGAAGCTCCAAGTTAAGGGAAGAGTTGCTTCCCAAAGACTCTGTGGTACTCTCATCTTTGGAACTTTTAAATAAATGGTCACTCACTGTTTCCAGAGATCTGTATCATGGCCATTCCTAGGAGAGCTGATGTGTATGTCAACAGTATGGAGGTGGAGATGGAGTCCACTCATCCGATGGACTTTCTTGTGGCCGTCTGCCTGTTTCCTGTCTGCTCAGCTCTCTATTGATTTTTGGACTTGGCTACTGTGAGACTGTAGACAGGTCAGCAGACAGCAGTACGGGAAGGGGCCAGGCCAGAGGGGATTCATCTCCAGGATGCAGGAGTTGGAAGTTTGGTAAAAAGAAGAAAAGAGAAAATAAAGTCTGACAGTTTGGCATATGGGACCATAAGGACACTGGCTGCTTTCTGAGTGGGATGAGATGATATTGTGTAAGGCCATCCTGGAAAGCAGAACAGCAGATGAGCAGGAGCCTGGGTGCAGAGAACATGCGGGCCATGGAAGAGAGAGGGCACCGTGATGGATGCCTAGTTCTAGAAGCTTTGTTGAATAAGATAGCAGGACAGCAGGGTAGTGAGCAGAGAAAAGGGATAAGGAAAAGGCTTTTGTTTTCAAGGCAGAGGACTCTGGCCATGATTTCTAGAGAGGGGAGGGTAACAATGGTATGGGAAAGAACATGAGCGGAACTCTACAAAGAAGCAGACTAGGCTGTAGCAAACATGGCAGGCCCCACATGGAAGCCATTCTGTCCACATCTAGAAGTGCCTATCATGGGCAGCTGGGAAACCAGGTTCTTTTCTGGGTGCCTCTGTCTTCCTCCAGAGGAAGAAGCCATGCCATCTGTTGCCACAAGGAAAGTGCTGGAGAGAAGCGACAAGAAAATCATGGAGGGGTAGAACATGCCACACTCATTCACAGGCAGCCCACCGTGGAAAACGCATTACATTTACTCTGTTCCCATTTCCCACATGATGCCTGTGAAAGTGAAACCCTACTGATGGATGGAGGAACCACCCATGCTGGAAAGCAGGTGCATGCTCCATGTCACACAATATGGAGTAACAAAACGACATGCAGGACAGAAACTTAGCTCTGGCAGGTCACAGCCTTCTGTGGACACCAGCTTTGTCCCCATGTTTGGAGGCTGGTGGCTTGCACGGTCATCTCCAGTACAGGCCCTTCACCAGCACTGGCCTCTTCCAGCTATGTGGAAATCATACGTCATGCTTTCTTTGGTGTGAATGAGGCCAAATATGCTTTCTCTTAGATTTGAATTTCCTCTGCCTGTGGCTTCCTGTGAGTGGTCTGTGATCTGCTTAATCTCTTACCAGGCGCTGGTCTTTATCTGGACAACTTTTGAAGCTCTATAGCTGCTCGGTGTTATAGCTGCTCTGTTAACATAGCTCAGCAGGCAGAAGTGCTTGTTACAGCCAAGCCCTAGGATCCACTCCCTCAAATTTTTTTTCTTTTTCTCTCCTTTCCTTCTTTCTTTTTTCTTTCTTTTTTTTTTAATTTGAGGAAGTAGCATGCCCTCAGTGTCAGGAAATCCCTAAGTTATTGTTCACCTTCTCAGACATGCTATTTTCTGTGCAGAAGTTTTTCTTCTTATAGGACTCATTTTATGAATTTACTTTTATGAGTATGGAGGGTTTCTGTCAGACTTGCAAGCAATTCTACCACAAAATTATTTCTAAAAATTGCCCCCTAATTATTTTTGAAGTTTTTATGGTTTCCTTTATTTTATTTTATTATCTTTTTTTTTTAACACAAGTTCTCACTGTATGGTCTGGCTGTTCTATGTAGATTAGGCTAGCCTTGAACTTGCCACTACCTCTTAATGCTGGGATTGAAGGTATGTGCAACCAAGCCCAGGTTGGTTAATTTATTTTAGATTGAC
>PVIH01003457.1:7677-160504 GCA_004025045.1 Sigmodon hispidus
TTTTTTTTTTTTTTTTTTTTTTTTTTTTTTTTTTTTTTTTTTTTTTTTTTTTTTTCTTTTTCTTAGCTTTCTCATGCCCTTCAATGGAAATATGTCCCACATTGGTGTGTCAAATTGTTGTTGGTTGTTTTTTCTTTTTTGGGGGGGGGCTACCAGCTAGCTCTCAAATAAATCATACACAGAGGCTTATTCTTAGTTATAAATGCCTGGCCTTAGCTTGGCTTGTTTCTTGCCAGCTTTTTTTTTAACTTATCACATTTCTCTTGTAACGTTAGGCTTTTCCTTTTCTGTTCCTGTATACCTTTCTTTGTTTCTTACTCTGTGGCTTGCTGTGTAGCTGGGTTGCTGGCCCCTGGAGTCTTCCTCCTTCTATGGCTACTTCTTCCCAGATTTCTCCTTCTGTATGTTCTCTCTGCCTGCCAGACCCTCCTAGCTCTCTCTCCTGCCTTGCTATTGGCTGTTCAGTTCTTTATTAGACCACTCAGGTGTTTTAGACAGGCACAGTAACACTGCTTCACAGAGTTAAACAAATGCAACACAAACAAAAGTAACACACCTTAAAATAATATTCTACACCACTGTAATAAATTTCTGGCCATGTCTTTCTAGCCTGCTGGTGTCTCTGGTGGCGTCTTTCTTAGTGTCTCTCCTCTGCTTTTCCTGTTCCCAGAGTTTTCTTAGTCTGGTAGCCCTGCCCACACTTTCTGTCTGCCTCTGGCCAGTCAGCTTTTTATTAAACCAGTAGGAAAAACAAATATTAACAAGTACCAGAACATATTCCCACAGCATAACACTATGCAGTTTTTATTACTATAGCTTTGTAGTACAACTTGGAATTCCAAGTGAGACCTCCAGCAGTTCTTTTATTGTTCATGGTTGTTTTAGCTATCCTAGGTTTTGTTTTTCCATAAGCACTTGAGAATTATTTTTTCATAGTCTGTGAAGTCTTTGGAATTTTGATGAGGATTGCATTGAATCTGTAGGTTGCTTTTGGTAGGATGGCCATTTTTTTACTATGTTAAATTTTGCTGTGGGTCCCAGTGGTCCATGAGCATGGGAGATCTTTTTGTCTTTTAATATCTCCTTTAATTTCTTTCTTCAGAGACTTGGAGTTTTTATCATACAAGTCTATTGTGGGAATTTGGTTCAATAGCCAATTATATGGGGTGGCTTGGCCCAGTGATGGTCTCCTCTGAGAATATGTGACTAGGTAAGATGGTGAGGGGGACGTCATGTGCTCTCTCTTAGACTTTGGAGGGTTTGCTGAAGCCATGGCTTGGTGACCTCTGGACCTTCCCCATTGCCCATCTGTGAACTAGAGGAGCTGTGGTATCACTGCTTCATTTCTGTATTGTGAGTGCACTGCATTGATTTTTACCTGTCAATAAACTCTGTATAGACCTGTAGTAGCACAAATTTGGGTTGTATAAATGAGACTCAGAGCCAAATATCCGGGGAAGGCTGAAATATCAGAGAGAGGAAGCACCACAGTCGATTCTCACCCAGCTGTCTTGCAACTTCCTCAGCTTCCCGCTCCCTCCTGGTCTCTTCTGTGTCTGCCTGGTTTATACAGCCCTTATATACCCTATCCCATCCAGGTTAGGATTAAAGGCATGCAGCCTTGAACTCACAGGAACAGAAGAAGTTCTGTCTCTGGAGTTATGGGATAAAGGATGTTAGTCACCACTCCCGGCTTTCCCTGTGCTGGGATTAAAGGTATGTGTGACTGACTCAGCTGTTTTTCCTTGTATTCAAGGATCAAGGATTTCCTGAGCTGTCTGCCTAGGATTTGACTGTGTGGTCTCTCTGATATCCCAGGATTTATTAAATACCTAACATATATCCACATAGACCCCAGACTTCCTTTCCACTTTACAAGTCTTGCTTGCTTAGAGTTACCCCAAGATACTTTGTAGTATTTGAGACTATTTTGTGAAAGGTATTGTTTCCCTGGTTTCTTTCTCAGTCGATTTGTCATTTGTGTATTGGAGGACTACTGGTTTTTGTGAGTTAATCCTGTGTCCAGCAACTTTGCTGAAGGTGTTTATGAACTGTAGGAGGTCCTTGGTAGAATTTTTAGGGTCACTTATGTATACTATCACCATCTGAAAAAAAAAGAAAAGATACTTTGAATTCTTCCTTTCCTGTTTCTTTCACTTTCATTTCCTTCAGTTTCTTACTGCTCTAGATAAGACTTCAACTTATATTGAATAGGTATGGAGAGTGGACAGCCTGGTCTTGTTTCTGATTTTAGTGGAATTGTTTTGAGTTTCTCTCCATTAATTTGATCTTTGCTCTGGGTTTTCTATAAATTGCTTTTATTATGTTTAGCTATGTCACCTTTGCTCTTTCATTTTGAGGCTGTGTTCAAGTCAATCCAACTTCTAGGATTCCTAGTTAGCTGTATGGGATTCCTTTGCTTTACTTTGGTAGAATTCACAGGTAGGCAATGACAAACTTCAGTGCTGGACTTGGTATCTTTTATGTACTTTAGCATTTGATAGCATCAAATTTCAGGAATAGCAGGCAGAAACAGAAGCAGGTGGTATCCTCTAGTTAATGTTAGGGATGTGTGCAAGCCTCTGATAATGTTGTCCTTAGTTCTACAAGTGTTAATAGTTTTTGGGAAGGCCAAAGGTGCTAAGACCCTTAGTTTTATGAGTATTCCTCATATCTTGGCAGCAGCTGGTATGTAGATGAAGGTATTGGAATTTTTAAGTGCTTGATAATGTTCAGTGTTACAGCCCCCTGACCTGGTAGTTTAAAGCCAAGGACTTAAAGCCTTGATGGTTCTCCTGAATAGTAGGGTCTGTAGTTTTTCATCTCTGGCTCCCCATAGCCTCTGTTTTGGAGTCCCATTTCCCCACACTTTCGTCTTCCCTCTACTTTTGTTGTTACTCGTGGCTACTGTCTTGACCGGTTTAACTGCCTTTTATTGTACTGTGACTGCTGTTGGAGTTGCTGCTGGTCAGAGGCAGCTACTCTTTGTTGATTCTAGTTTATGCTGCTGACAACTACTAGTCTTATGGTTCTGCCTTTTCTGTAGTTGTCAGTGCAGCTGGATACTTTGCTGCTCTTGCAGCTTGGCCTGCTGAAATTGGTAGCTTGTAATATAGCAAGTGACTTTACATTTTTGTAACATTTAAAGGTGTACTTTGCCATGGGAATAAATCTGTGCATATATGAGCCATGGCAAGATGAAGACAGAGGACAGATACTAGACTGTGCAGGTGCTGCTTAGGGAAAAGCTTTGGTCATCTGCCACATAGACTGAACAGGAAGACCACTGAGGTCAGGCAAGAATTGGACCATGTTGTTTAGAAATAGGGAACTTAAACCCTTGAGCATGCCCTGTGAGGTGTGACCCACAGGAGGTGGGGTCTTTACCACTCATGGTCTGATGAAGAGTGCCAGCAGTTCACTTATGCTTGCTTGATCCTGTTCTGGGAAGGGTTGGATCATAGTAATAACTAGTGTATGCTGAGAGGGTTTGTTACCAAGAGAGTAGATGTAGCTCTAACTGGCCCTCTAGATGAGCTAGACAGGTATAGTGATAACAGAAGGGTTTAGGTTCCAGGGTGGATGGTCAGGGCACTAGAGGGTAGGTGGATGTCATAACTGGTGGTTCCAGTTTGGCTCTTCTCTAAATTGTAGACTCGTACCCCACTGGCTGGTGGGCATTGCATCTGGAACACCCCAGAGTAGACGTGTCTGTCCCCAAGACTCACAGCTTCCCTTCTCCACAGACAGCCCCATTAGTCACTAGAAACTACCTCACCACCTCCTGCTGGCACCACCATTTTTGTTCTCCTGCCTCCATATCCCAGGACCGTGGTCAGGACATTCATCAGACTTGTTCTGGCCTGCCTGGGTCCCTGGGTCCCTGGTCTCTACTTAGTGCTGCTATGCATCTCCTCTTAGCTCTTTTTCCCCAACACAGAGCTTTCCCACCTGGCTGGGGTCTGTCCTTGTTCAGCTCTCCTTTTGCAAGTACCTTGAGGTTGTCTGTGAGCCTTCTTTGAGGAGGTAGCACCTTCTGTTCCCCCTCTGCAATTTATCTTCCAGTTTCTTTCTTTTGGTGTTACACTTCCGGGTTGATTTCTCTTTTGGCATCAGCCCTGAGAGGGTAGAACTTTGCTTGTTTTTTTTCATATATAGTCACTGAGCCAAAGATCTGGGCTCCAGTTGTCAGCTGGATGATGGGTTAGGGAAATAGGCATGTGTAGCGTGAGGTGGGAGGTGTGTGACCCATAGAGGTTGTGGTAGAAAGATCTGTGGGTTGGGGTTGCCTGTTGGACTATGTTGTTGGGGATGTATCCTGAGGTTAAGGGATATTGGAGGAAGGAGTTGGAGCTGAGAAGTAGGAAGATATCTCCTGGCCGTGATGGGGATAAAGGTGTTTACTGATTTGGGAACCTGTTGGAGGAACTGGAGCCCAGGAGGGAAGGAGGGAAGGTGCTGAGGCCTATGAAGAACTTCATTAGAGATCCTGGTGGGGAATCAGCTGCTGGACCATGGGGCTTGATTTCTTAGAGAGAGTATCAGGCATGTAGGTAGCTGACGTGCTTAGGGATGTAAGGTGACTAGGAGGAAATGTGTGTTGGTGGTATGTGGGTGAGTTTTCAACACTGAAGTTTTATTGAGCATCTCTTATGTTTGTATTTCCTTGCAGGTTTATCATCCGTCCTGATGTCAAGCAGAGAAAGATGGCTAGCTTTCTGGACTGGAGCCTGTGTACCTTAGCCCACTCTTCTTTCCAGACCATTGAGGGTGTCATTACCATGGATGGGATGCTGCAGGCCCTGGTAAGCACTGGGGACTGTAGGGATTGGCACTGTTTGCAGATTGATGATTCATTCCCAAACTGTTGGTTCCATCCACTCTACATTCTAGTGACTGGAACATGGTGGGATTTGTTTGCATCACAGAATTGTGGTTTCATTTTCTACTGCAGTGTGGTTTCTCAACAGAACGCTGATGAAGTGTGCATCACCACTAGGGGGCAGTGGTGTCTGCAAAACTGCAGCGATATCCTTGGGGTTTTTAGTAAAGCAGCGAAGCTAGAAATCTGAACCTGTTTGGATTAGTGGGTTACAAAGTTTCCAGTATCTAAGTTTAAATACAGACTCTGGGACCTATCTAGAGAAGCCCATTGTGTCCAGCCTACCTATTGCTAGGCTTCTCTGCTTGTCTGTTGTACAAGAAGAAAAGGTCTAGTGTGAAATTTCAGAGAGGGTATGATCTTGTGAACAAGGCTAGGAAATTCCTGGACCAGTATTTTGGAAGTCACAGATGGAATTCTAAGGCTTTGTTTGGTTTTGATGTTCAGTGTGCAGAAGGTCATGGTATTTCTCCAATGCTGTTTCTTTCATTCTTTCCTTTTTTTTTTTTAATAGAATAAAGTCTCATTTTTTATCCATGTATCTCCTTGTTCCAACTCCCTTTCCCCTCCAATGCTGTTTGTAGGGTTAATGTTTACAAGGCCACAGAGGCTGGCTGAGGCCATGGTATTGAAGGTCAGCATTTAGGAGGAGGGCATAGATAGGCCTGTAAGGCAGTGGCCTCTAGAGTTTGGCATCTGGAGGATTGCGGATGACCTAGGATTGATTGTAGGCTCCAGGGTCAAAGCATCTTTTTGATTTTCTTTGATTTCACTGGGTGAGGTTTGCGAGTAGTTCTTATCCTTGGAGGCAAAGGAAACTGTCAAGTCACTCAGAAGCAAAAAGGTATTTTGAAGGTAACCAGGCCTGTTGGCATCTTGGTCTTGGCTGCCTGCATGCATTTACACAGGTCCCCAGTCAGAGTGGGAGGTGTCAGGGCTGGGTGCCCGTGACCCTGGGAAGGGGACAGGGACTGGGCAAGAAGGTGAGGAAGTCTCCCAGACGCACTGCATTTGCTTCTGCACTTGTGCTTCCTGGTTGTGGGAGTGAGATGTTTAGTCTCTCATTTTTAGTTGTATTGCTATTGCTTTTAGAGGTGTGCCATTCAAAACATGTAGGAAAATAAGATCCTTTAAGTCCTGTGCTTCTTCTCTGCTATGTTACAACAGTTTAAAATCCAGATATGATTTGCTTCCTATGAAGACTGCCCCTTCCGTTGGGTAGTTTCTTAATTTTGTTATGTCACCAAATTGTGCAGTAACCATTGTCCCCTCAGTATTTCACTCCACACACCACAAATACTCACAGCACCAGTGGCCCCTGACCTGAGCTGTCTGTTGAGGTGACTTTTATGAACAATTTGCATATTTAAATTCATGTAGGAAAGGCTTCTTTCACTGAGCACAGTCTGTCTACCTTGTGGCATGTGTCAGTCAATTCTTCAGCCCTTCACTCCTTTTTTATGGTCAGAAAATATTTTATTATGTGGCTGGTTTTAACTAGTGTGGTGAATACTACTGGGGACATAGAGGTTTGTTTTTTAATTTATGTTTGTAATTCTCTTGGGTACGAAGGAGTAATTTTTTTCTAATTTTCCTCTTGATTGGTGGGATTAAAGGTGTGTACCACCAAGCATGGAGTTCTACACTTTTTAAAAAATGAGGCATGTTGGTCTGGAGAGATGGCTCAGTGCTCATCCAGAGGACCTGAGTTTGATTCCCAGCATCCACATGGCAGTTAACAACTGTCTATAATTCCAAGATCTGACACCCTTACACAGTTATACATGCAGCAATTCACATAAACCAATTCACATAAAATAGTAAAAATAAATATTTAAAAAAATGAAGCATGCCTTACTATGTAGCCCTGGCTTGCCTGGAATTTATAGACCAGGCTGGCTTTGAACTTGTGTTGATACTCCTGCTTCTTCTTCCTGAGTGCTAGGATTTCAGGTGTATGTCAACACCTTGGGCTTGCCATGAAGCTTGCTAAAAAATTTTTAGATCAAGAGAATACAGGAAGGTCTGACAAAATGTAGCTAGAGTTTGCTAATCCATGGTGGAGTTTGAGGGAATGGTCTTGGACCTATCTAGCATGTACATGTGGCACATGGGAGGCCAGGCATGATTAATATCAGAGGATTGATTTTTAGATTGGTTTTGTTCAGCTGTCTGCATTTTTTTCTGGGGTTAGGTGAGAAGGATCTTGCTTTACAGTTTAGTTTAGCTTCTGTCTTGTAAATGCCAGGGTTATGTGTGTATCACTGTACCTAGCTGGGAACCTGCATTTTTGAGGGGCTTTAGGATGTATAGCTAGCTACTTGTCAGCCTGGCTCAGAGGTTTCTCTGATGTTGCTGCCCATGACAATAGAGATGTGGCTGGCTGGGTAAGCAGCTTCCTGCTTGGGGGAAGTACACTCCTAAGGGATGTGGGATAGCCAACCTTCTGGGCTTCAAATGAAGGTTCATTGGAGGTCCTGGGTTTATCCACTAGGATGTGGGGGAAGTCACAATGATTACTTTTGGTTTAGTTTTGTATACTTTGCCCACAGCCTTTTTGTACTTTTTGATCACCTGTTTCTTGCCTCTCTGTGTGGTTCCCAAGTTTTCTTTTCTTTTTTCTTTTTGTCTTATTTGGGAGGTGCGTGGAGCATAGATTGCGCTCAGATATTGGAGGACATTTGCTGTCCCGTTCCCTGCCAGTTATGCCAGTGGGTTGAGATTCCTTTGAGTGACTTAAGCCAGCTAAACATGTATGCCTTTTATTTGGACATCTTCAAATTTCAGTGTTGAGGGAGAGAAATTCTCTTTTTCCTTCCTCCTGCGGTGTAAAAAGAGTTCCCAGAGGCTTAGAAAAGGTGTCTCCTACCCCTCCACTGTATGTGTTGGCAAGGGCGGGGTAGGTGAGACCCAGATCTCTGCTGTTGGGGCTCAGTGCTCTGGTGGTTTGGCAACAGCACTTCTGCTCTATCTAGAGAGATTTGCCCTGAGGATGGTGAGCAATGCCTGACGCAGACAACTGAAATCCTGGGAAGAGGATGAATGAAACTGTGGGTCAGCAGCTGTGGTGGTCTCATCTCTTTGTGTCCACGTGCCTGACTTGACTTGGCCTCCCAAAAATCTGAAGTCCCTGCTGCTTGAGGCAGCAGTGTTTCCAGTCTCCCATTTTGCTTTCTTTTCTCTTTTGGAGGGTCACTTGGGCCTGATTTAGCTCCAGGGCAGGAGGAAGTTACGCTTAGTGGGTGGAGCAGTTTCACCATGGGCTTGTCAGACCTGAAGGCAGAGGGCTGGGTGTCCTGTGCATGATGAAACTTGCAGGTGTATTGTGCTTCAGGATTGCATGTTTCCTTTGATGCACTTGGCTTCATTTTTATCCACCTGTTCATTAGTGTGGGTTAGGCGAAACAGGTGAACCCTGAACAAGTCACATCGAAACTAGGATTGATTTTATTTCCCTCGAAGCATAGTCTTCTTGCAGCATTGATTCTTAACTCTTGTGGGAAGGAAACAAGTGCTTGGCAACTTCATTTCTCTGGAAGACCCCTTTACTTTTGAGTATTAGTATTAATGCTAATAGAGGAAATTTGAGAATGGAAAACATTATTTAAATAAAAGCATTGCCACCTAAATATGTTTGTGGTTTTCCCTTAGAGTTGAAGGTTCTGACCACTGGCTTGTTTGCATTTCCTGCAGTGGCCATGTGGTCAAGGACTGGCTCTTTCCAAAGACAGACTGCTGTCTGGAAGGTGCTGCCTGTGTTGACTGGTGGCAGGAGACTCTTTTGTTTACCATCTGTTAGCATTGCATCTCCCCTTCACAGTGAAGTTTTTCTTTTTTTTGTTTTTAAATTTAAACTTTATTTATTTATTTATTTGCCTTGGTGTTTGCCTGGAACTGGAACTACAGACAGTTGTTAGCTGCCATGTGGGTGCTGGGAATTGAACCCGGGTCCTCTGGAAGAGCAGATGGTGCTCTTAACCGCTGAGCCATCTCTCCAGCCCCAAATTTTCAAAATTTAAGGCATGATGGCACAGGCCTTTAATCCCGGCACTTGGAAGTGCTGCAGAGAGGCAGGTGGATTTCTGAGGCCACTCTGATCTACAGAGAGTTCTAGAATGGCTAGGGTTACACAGAGAAACTGCCTTGAAAAGCAAAAAACAAAACTACAAAACCAAATAAAATTTAAAATTTATTATTGTCTAAAGGTAGAATTCTTACTAAACTTACGCTTTGTGGATATAGCTCAGTGGCAAACCACTTGTCGGGAAAAACAAAAATCCACCAAAACCTGAAAACCTCACAAACAATAGTATTAAAACTCATGAAGGTACAGAATGCAGGTGGATCTCTGTGAGTTCAAGGCCAGCCTGGTCTACAAAACTACTTCCAGGACAACCAAGGCTACTATACAAAGAAACCCTGTCTCAAAACCAAACCAAACCAAACCAAAATTCAAAAAAAACCTCAAGAAAGCCAAGGGTTCCAGGACCCACAACCACAAGCCCATCCCAGGCTGCTGCATGGCAGCCACTAGTAGACGTATTGGAGTGTCTCTTTTCTTACATGTGGTTTAAAGGATAAAAGGGGTCAGTGACTGTTGACTAGATCACCTCTGTGGACAGGCAGGAGGGACCAGTATCCTGGACTTGCCTCTGTCTGACCAAGCTGTCCTGACCTTGGCCTCTAAGTAGGATTTAGCTGTACTTGGATTTCATCTCTCCTAGTGGCCTGAGGCATAGGTGTGGTACTTTGCTCTATCTGGAAGAGAAGTGACAAACTTCTCTTGCCTCAGAAGTATGTGGAGAAGTGTGGTGGTGAGCAGACACCAGTCCTGTTCTTTAGACAGCTTAGGTCTTGTGGACTCCGTCCTCTTTATTGTGGTCTCCCTGGAACCTGGTGTCTAGAGATGCTCAGGCTCAGTATGCCAGAGGCAGAGTGTCTGGATGGTTATGCCTTGGTGCTCAGGTAGCTTTTCTTTCTGTTTTCTTTATTTTTACATTGCATGTAGTGTGATGTGTGCTGTAACACTCATGCAGAGGCCAACTTGGAATTCTCTCCTTTCACATGTGAATCCCAGGAATAGAACTCAAGCCTTTTCCTACTGAGCTAGCCCCAAAGGTAGGGC
Organism: Sigmodon hispidus; assembly: GCA_004025045.1. NCBI lineage: Eukaryota > Metazoa > Chordata > Mammalia > Rodentia > Cricetidae > Sigmodon > Sigmodon hispidus. The sequence continues at coordinate 17,685 of PVIH01003457.1, forward strand.
TTTGGGTGGAGAAAATGTAGTATAGTATGGGGATCGAGCATTGAATACTGTGTTTCTGTAAATTCAGGGAAATAAGTTTCTGAGTTAGGCTTTGAGTAGACTTTGAATTGCTAGCTCTGGCTATATCTAATTTCATGTAGCTCATCATTTTACATAGGTGAACCCTGTAGGAACATGACTCCACATGTAGACAGTGCAGGGTTCCACAATTGGCAGGGAAAGGGACTTTGTAGGTCACAGGCCTAATCCTCCAGATCCCTTTGAGTAGGAAAGCATGTGCTATCTGCCCACCTGCTGATGTGAGCTGGGTTAGTGCTTGAGGCTGAGGAGCTTAGTGCCCCCACCTCCCCCTTTAGCCTTGGTTTATGGCATTTATTGCAGGCCATTTGAATAACTCACAGCCCCACCCCCTCTTCTCTCTCACCTGGCCCATGGACAGACAGATGTTGACATCTAGTTGCCCACATTTTTTTTCCTTGGCCTTCCTTCTCACATGCTTCCCTGAGGCCTTAGCTGTTGACACCTCATCTCTGATTTGGCCTTGATCTTTGTTTCCTGTTCTCTGTCCTTGTTCTTGAACTCATTCTGTGGGTGCACTGGAGTCTCCTGAAGCCACAGCCTCACCTCATGCCTGCCATCCTCCTTAGCCTTGTGAATAGGGAAGCCTGATGGTGTGTGTGTGTGTGTGTGTGTGTGTGTGAGAGAGAGAGAGAGAGAGAGACATTGAGATTGAGCCTGTCTCTGCCTGTGTCCGTCTTCCATGCCTCTGTGTTGTTTGGTTTTCCTGTCTTTCTTGTCTTGTCCAGAGCTTCACCTGGACTAGAAAAGGATACTTTTTTCCTCTGCCTACACGTCTTCATCCTGTAGTATGGTTTTTTAGTCATTTTGCCCTCACTCAGGCCTATTCCATGTGCTGTCCTTGGTCTTTATCTTCTGATAGGATGGCAAGCCATTTGAGCCCCCCGTGGGACCCTTAGATCACCCTTGTCTGCTGGGTTCTCCGTAGTCAAGACAGAGTTCTCTGCGTATAGTAGGCTACCCTTTAAGGGAATAGGGAGGACCTGCCAAGGACACGTGAAGTATCTTCCTGCTGCCTGAGTACAGAAGATGGCAGCATGTCATCAATAGACCAAGTTTTCCAAGTTAGGCGACTGGCACTGTACTGTCTTCATACTTGTATGTGGTCTAGGAAGTTTAGCTGATGAAACTTTGAGCATCTGTGTGGCAGGTGACCAATGTCTGGTCATTTGAGAAGTTGAGCCTTTGTGGCCAGTGGGTTGTCTAGTGTCCTATAGGTATAGCTGGCCAATCCTCTGTTGCTGTGAATCATGCTCTCATTCTGGGGCAACAAAATGACTCTATCAGCTCCCTAAACTTGTTTCCTTTGTGTCCTTTTTCAAAGATTTTGGGCAGTTGACACTTCATTCTGACAGTTGGTTCTTTTCACAGGTCCTATAAACTCTGAGGATCATCTGTCCTTTGGACTAAGTCATTCTGGTGGCCTAGCTCTGCCAGACAAGTTCTCTGTCCCAATACTTCCCTGCTGTTTTGTTATGACTAGGAGTCTAGGACCTGTGCGTTCTGTAGTGTGTCTCAGGAGTTATTGAAGGGCCTTGTGTTACCCCTCCACACCTTTACATGGAGTTCTTATATAATCCAGATTTGCTTTGAACTAACACATCCTCCTGACTCCAGCTCTGGAGTGATGGGATTGTACACATGCGCCACAGTACCCTTCTTGACTAGTCTGATATCTCTCAGCCAAAGGTGTTGCTGGCTCCTATGTTAGCTTTAAGGGCACTGTGTGTACTGGTGCCCTTTCTTCCATTTGTCATGGATGCTGTGCTGAAGTCATGATTTTTGGTACAGCCTTAGCCTTTCCTTGCCTATGTTTCTTTTCTTGTTCCTTTTGTCTCCCTCAATTCCACATGGGGCCAGTACTGACCTTGCCTGTAATGGGGAAGTTTGGGCTTTGGTCTCTGATTTCAGGTGTCTCAGCCATACTGGGCATTCCTCCATGTGCCCAGGTGCTTGGCTTCCTGCCTTTGAGCCTGGGAAGCTCCATGGTATTGGGAGGAGTGTTATCACTTTTTCACAATTGTCAGGTGATTGAGGAATGGCTATTTTTATTTAAAAAGCACTAGAAATTAAAACAAGTAGCAGTAACACAGACATGAGAGGCTGGAATTATTGGCCCTTAACATCAGCCATTTTCCTATTGCCCAAGGTCTTTCCTATTGGTGAGTTTTCTTTTCACATCATGGAGATTGCAGTGAGTAATTGTGTTTTTGTTGCTATGAAGAATTGATTCTCTAGAACTGGCTGTGCTGGTACTGGCTAGTAATCTAGCACTTAGGAGGAGGCGGAGGGAGGAAGATCATGAGTTTGAGGTCATCCGGCTGTATAGGGAGAGCCTGTCTCATATAAATGAACAAACAAACCCGAACTTGATGTTTTAGCTTTTTCTTATATGAAATTCCTCTGTTAGTGGGATAATTTCTTTCATTTATGTGGTGGAAGAGGGAGGGGGCTTAGTTTCTAGTAAGGAAACAACTCTCTTTCCTGGAAATCTTGCCTCCGGGATATGGCCAAATCTGAAACTACCCAGTAGGTGGTCGTGTGGGACTTGGTAATCATTTTTGCCTGATTTTTTGACTTCCTGTGTGACATGTTTACAAGTGCCTTCTAGTTCTGTCATCACTGGTTTGTTAAGCTTTTCACTCTGGGGAACTTTCTTAGTGTTTGGACACCGTCAAGGGGAATCGTTTACCCTATGTCTTGTCCCATCTGTGAGGTTGTCTGGATACAGCAGTGTCCTTCTGAGAGATCAGGACCTGTAGTAAAGTGCTGGTGGTAACCTGCTATTCTAATACTGTGCTTTCTGAGTTTGCTCTAGTACTGGTCAATGTTCCCAAGGTTTCAGACTGGTGAGCTTCTCAGAGACCTTGCATTTCGGTGACAGCCACACTTGAGCTCCAGTGCAGGGACCTTTCTCCAAGGGCCTGGGGTGGAGTTGTTTTTCTTGGCTTGAATTTGGCAGTGCCTTCAGGGAGCCTCAAACCAGCACCTCTTGCTTGGCAGCAGGGTGAACCTGCTTCTGTGTGGCTCTTCAGCCTGTGATTTACAGGACTTGGAGAGCATGCCCCAGGGAGGGGAAGCTAGCTTGGGTGGGGAGCCATAGAAAGGTGCGGTGGTGGTTTAGGATGATTACTGGGAAACTCGTTTTGTTTGCACCTTGCACTGAGCTGGTTTCTAGAACAACAAAAACAGACATGGTTGTTCCTCCTGTGCTGAGAGGTGTTTTTTTCTAAACTGTTGGTGGTATAATTGCCTTGGTGCTGCCTGTGCTTTTCAGAAAAGCAGGTGGCTTTATGATAGTTCCTGTTTTATACATCCTCAGAAGTGGGGTGTGTGTATGAGTCAGTGTGAATGCTCAAGTTCTTCTGAAGTTGAGAGTCACTCTTCCCCGGTAGGACAAGCACTGATCAACATCGGAAAGACTGATGAAGTGTAGCCCATGCTAGCTATTAACTTGTGTTTCTTGTCTTGTGCTCCAGCCTCCTAAGTATTGTGGAAATGACTTTTTTGTTGTAAAAAGTTTCCCGGGCCCGTTTGGGCCCAAAGTTTTGGACCTGGCCCACGGAGGCTTTTTCCCCCAAAGAAATGAATCAGACACTTCTATCAGCTTCATGCTGTTTAGCCCATGTCTCAGGCACATTACTTGCTAGCTCTTTCATCTTAATTCAACCCATTTCTTGTAATCTACTAATCTACCTGCCACGTGGCCCAGCCCGTCCGTGGCTCACCTGTATTTCTTACATGTCTGTTCTTCTTGGGGGGGGGGGGAGTCGGATGGTGACTGGCTAACTCCACCCTCCTTCTGCTTGTCTCTTCCTCTGATCCTCCACCCACTTCTACGGTGCTCTACATAGGCCAAATCAGTTACTTTATTTACAGCATACAGAGAACATTCTACCACACTTTTTTTATGTGGAAAAATCAAAATCACCCCCCACTCCCAGTTTTACTATGATGCCCTGGCTATCCTGGAACTCACTCTGTGTAGTTGGTTATTTTTACTCTGTGCTCTTTGGGAGCCACCACTCAACTCTCAAATAAATCCATGGAGACTTAGTCTTACTTATAAATTCATGCCTTGTTTTAGCTTGGCTTGTTTCTAGCCCACTTTTCTTAACCTAAATTTTTCCTGTCTTCTTTTTTGCCTTTTACCTTTTGAAGCAGTGATCCTAATTAATCTTATCAATAAAAGCCTAGAGCCAGATATCAAGGTGAAAGCTGAAAGGTCGGAGAAGCAGGGCAGACGCCACCAGAAACTTCTTATCTCTATGATTTCTCAGACAGAATGGAGTCAAGATCCTCTCTCCACCTCCCAAGTGCTGGGATTAAAGCATGTACCACCACCGCCTGGCCTCTATGGTTAACTAGTGTCTGGCTCTGCCCTCTGATCTTCAGGCAAGCTTTCTTTGTCAGAACACAAACAAAATATCATACAACATTTCCCGATTCTTGTCTAAATAAAAAGCAAAGGTTTTAATTAACATAATAAAACTATGTAAGTACAATAACTATTTACAAATATATAGAGGCAATAACTGCATTAACAATGTCTAATCCATTAGCATTTGACAAATTCAGAGAAAATACTCCATTATTTATTTATCTTGGTAAGTCCAAAGTGTCGTATCTAATGCATTTTCTATCCTAATTTGCATTATCATCCAAATGCTACCTTTTTATGTCTTCTAACCATATACACTTCACACTTCTTCCCTGAATCTGGTAACAAGGAAATCTGTAACTATCTAGTTCTCAACTCCATCAGAGACATGAGGATAATATTTCCTGAGTAAACATGAAGTGAGGAACAAACAACCTCCAAAGATAAGAAATGACAGAAACAGTTGGCCGCCTGGACAGTCACCCAGGGGTCCTCTGCAGCGTTGGGGCATGCATCTTCCGTGTACAGGCCTAGCATATCTGACAGATTTGTCTGTGAAGAGGAGTTTTGAAGGACTGTCCTACCTTGACTTGACAAAGTTCTGCAGTCACTTTCTTTTCTTTATTTGGACATCATACTGTTAGCAGTCGAGGCAGGGGCATTTTCTTGCCCAGTGTCTAACTTCTGCGAAAAAGAAAGTAAACTTTATATGGAGTTTCCCTCAATGCCTGTCATCTTCTCTGAAGTAGATTGGTACAACCAGGAACAGACATGTCTCACTGCCATTAATAAAAAACAAAACACCAAAAAACCTTACGTTATTAAAACATCTTAAATGCCGTATTCTGTAGCTTTCTGACGTGTTTGAATACCACCCGTCTATCTAAAATATGTTTGACCTTGAAAACTACCTAACATGACTGCAAGTTTGATTGTAATAGGTGACTAACCTGCATTTCTTTATTATTATAAATAGTTTGTAGTAACTTTCAAGGACTAGAAATTTACATTACCTTATTAAGTGAACTATATAGGTACAATACCTTGAACTAGAGTAGAGAAGTATATACAGTATGTTCTAGCCAGAATAACCTTAGATTTGTATCAGTATACACAAAGCTATATCATTGTAAAATATTTAAAACTCAAGATTAGGATAAAAAACAACTTTTTTCTATTCTATATTCCTTTCTTTTTTTCTTACTCTGGCTGACTGTGTGGCTGGGTGGCTGGCCCCTGGCATCTTCTCCTTTTCTTATTCTTTCTATTTTTTTATTATCCTTCTATTTTTCTCTCTGCCTGCCAGCTCTGCCCATCCTTTCTCCTGCCTTGCTATTGGCGTTTAGCTCTATATTAGACTAACCAGATGTTTTAGACAAAGTAATACAACTTCACAGAGTTAAACAAATCAAATGAATGCAACACATCTTTGCATCATTAAGCAAATATTACACAGCATAAACACATGTAACACATCTAAAACTAATATTCCACTACAGCTCTGTAGACAAAGCTGGCCTCAGACTCAGAGATTTGCCTGGCTCTGTCCCTTGAGTGCTGGGATTAAAGTCGTAGTAAACTAGTTTAGTTAGTAGACAGCACAAGTCTTCACAGAATGTTCTAAGTAGCTGTATAACAATCAGTGTATATATTAGACTTAACTCTACCCTAACAAGTTAGAGAAGATATAGACCTATTTTCCCCCAATGTATTTATTAATTATTTGGGAATTCCATACAATGCACCCCAATCACACTTGCTTCCCATTCTGCCCAGGCCCACCCTCTTGTCCTTTTGCCCTTCCTCCTTCCAAAGATAAAACAAACAAAAACAAAATGCCAAATCCAACTTGTGTTGCCCATGTACTCATTGGAGAGCGTGGGTAAACTCCCAGTGGTTAGCCCCCATGTGTTGCTCTCATTGGTTGATAATAAAGCAGTTTTGGCCAATGGTGAGGGAAGATAAGATCAGGCCATAGAATCAAACTGAGGACTGAGATGAAAAAGTGTGGAGCTGGGCAGATGCTTTGAGCCACCCAAGAAGCAGTATGTGAAAGAACTGGTAAGCCATGGGCCATGTGGTAATGTGTAAAATAATAGAAATGGGCTAATTTAAGTGTAATAAGCCTAAGCTGTTGGCTAAACAGTTATAATTAATATCTATCAGCCTCTGATGATCAGGCAGACAGGACAGAAATCTCTATCTTCAATTACACTACACTTCAGCATTTTTATCACAAATTTTAAAGACTCTCTTCAATAATGTTTTGTCTGGACTGTTTCTTTTTTAGGGGTAGGGTGAGGAGGTAGGTCAGAGGCTGTCACAGAAGCCTTCAATGTCTCTCATTCTCAGTTATGAGTCTGCAGTCATTGGCACCACTGGCAGGACCATGGATCAGGGGCTGCTGCATGGTTTTGTGGCTCTCAACATAGTTTTGAGTGGCAGCTTAGATCATGGACATCAGTATGGCCCCTGGTAGCAACATGGTCTATGTGGGCAGCATGGATCATGGATGTTAACATGGTTCCTGGATGTCAAGACTGGCCCTGCTTGGCAATGACAGCACAGATCATGGATGCTAACATAGTTTTCAGTGGCACCATGGACCATGGTCATCAACATGCTCTCTGAGGCAACATGGATCATGGATATCAACATGGCCTCTGGTGGCAGCATATACCATGGAAGTCTTTAAGAAGACTTAATTCAGAAAATGAACAACTCTTCATTTTGGATATCTTGTTGCTCAGAGTCAAGGTGATCATGTGGTTGGGCAGCAAGTATGGGGCAGAACCTTTGAGAGGTCCAGGCTGCTATACGCCACCCTATCCTTGGCGCTAGACACCCTGCCGGTCTCCTTAGCACCATTGTGTTTGCAGTCTGGGTAGTGCTGAAGCTCTGTGCTTTTCTTCCCTCAGCAGGACAAGCAGTTTGAGCACTGGCAGCGGGTTGCATTGGCATAGTTGGGCTGAGGCTGGTTGGTGGTGGTCTGAGCCTCCTGGCTGCCCAAGGACTGGCCCTACTTGGCAATGACATGCTCCCATCCATGCAGCTGCTAACATGTCTCTACTTCTCCTACTTTCTGCCATTCTGTTCTACCATTGCTTATTTTATAACTAAATTAAACTATATTACATTAATTAAATTATTTAATATTAATAGGTTTAATATTAATATATTAAATTAAATTATAAATTATGTGTATGTGTGTGAGTTTGTTATGTGAGTACAGTGCTAGTAGAGGCTTGAAAACAAGGCTGTTGGATCCCGTGGATTTACAAGTGGGTGTTGAGGACTGAGCTTGGGTCCCCAGGAAAAGCAGTGCTTACTTTTAGCTGCTGAACTGTCTCTCCAGCCTCCATACCTATCTTTTATACATTTCAAAAGGCTCTTCCTTCTTTACAATTTATTGTGCTTACATCAGGAAAGTGATCATGTATTTTTATGTTGTTATATTAATTTGATATATCACATTAATGGATTATTGGATATTAAACTAATCTTGCATTCTTGCAGGTGATGGAGAAACTCTATTTGGTTCTGCTGTAAAGGCCTTATAGTGTGTTGTTAGATTCAGATTGTTAACATCCATTCAAGGTTTTTATGTTTATATTCCACAGATGTTGGTTGTAATCTTGGCTATGTATTGGGGTAACAGTGACCTTGTATAGCCAGTTAGCAATCAGTAGTGAAGTCATTAATTTTTCTACAGGATTTTCTTTCTGGGAATTTCTAAACCACAAATTCCATTTTTTATGTATTATAGTTTTACTTAAAGTTTTTTATTTATTTTCTTTCCGTAGAGAATGTTTTGTCTACTGATCTATATGTGCACCACATGCATACAGTACCCATGGAGGCCAGAAGAGATCATTAGATCTTCTGGAACTGGAATTTCAGGTGGTTGTAAGCAGCCATGTATGTGCTGGGAACTGTACCCAGGTCCTCTGCAAGATCGGCAGTGCTCTTAACTGCTGAGCCATCTCTCAAGCCCCCAAAGTTTCTATTTTTTGGCCTATGCTAATTTTTTTGAGGTGTTTGATTTGTTGCCCTAAAGGTTATAAAACTCCTTTACAATTCTTTTAAAGTCACCTCTTTCTCATGTTCCTGATTTTGCACATCTCTCTCTATGCTGCTCTTTTTGTTGGCCCCCCTCCCTCCCTCTCTCCCTCCCTCCCTCCCTCCCTCCCTCCTCTCTGTGTTGGGCCTGTGAACCCAGGTCTGAGCTATATACCCTTTGAGCTTCTTTTTAAAGCAAGAAAAGTTGTTTCTCACACATAGCAGTTCTGATTTCAGTATGCTTTGGAATTATAGGTATTTTGAGGTCCACAATGCTTTAAGCATGTGGTCTGTGCTCCTGGCTGCTTTTTGGATAGGCACAAAGACTCTGTGGACAGCAGTGGACCTGTGTGATGCTGTCCTGGTATTGTACAGCTAAGAAGGTGACTCAGGAAAGTTCCTCTGACTTATTCCCATCTATATCTGGTGACACATTATTTCATGGTTTTTAAAAATATGGGGACATTTGTTTTAGCAATTACTTTTTAAGCCAAAAACTATCAGGGCTTTGAATATTACTTTGAAAACTGCTTGAAACCTGAATGGTTTTTATAAAAATATGAAGCCTTGTGATGTTCAGATGTATTTATAATATAGATACACTGGCTCATTTTAGGTTTTGTTATTTTTGTAAATTGTCTTTGTTAAAGATGGCTCCGCTCCCCATCCCTCCTCTGACTAAAAAAGGAACAAGGGTAGCTGAACATCTGATTGGGAGGTGGGTGTATCAGAGAAAGGGTACTTTGGTGGAATTCTGGGATGTGCTAGCTTTGAAAGGTACATTGAGGCAAGACCCTTGGATTCTGCCTTGCTTTTCCAGCCAAGGTGAGCAGCCGAGCAGAGAAGATGTCTCTAGAGCCTGCTGGGAGTGGAGTTCTAGGTAGTATTAAGGGATGCACAGCAGTTTAGAGGTGAAACTTGATTATTTATGTGAAGTTTGACCCAACTTTTTTGAGTTTTTTGGTTTTTGTTTTCCCAAGACAGGGTTTCTCTGTGTAACAACCCTGGATAGAACTCATTTTGTAGGCAAGGCTGGCCTCAAACTCACAGAGATCTGCCTGCCTCTGCCTCCTGAGTGCTGGGATTAAAGGCATGTGACACCACCACCCAGCTTGATATAACTTTTTAAAAGTGAAAAGGATTCAACTTTCATATTCTCCCCTATGAAATTTATGACCTGGAGTGGCTTTTTATGGGCTGTGAGATAGGTGGATAGACAGGTGGACAGCAGGGTGGAGCTGTCCTCTTCCCTAGTTGGTGGTCAGGCTGGCCAGCAAGGCCATGCTCTTTTCCCTTTTTATTCCTGATGCCAGACCAGCTCCAAGGTTACAGTGTATAAAGTTTGTGTTGTGGCCGGTTGTGTATTGGGTAGGGAGAGAGCTCTCTCTTCTGCTTGGTGCTTCTCTTCACTGGCAGTGGAGTGGGGTAGGTATAGTGAGTGGGAAAGTACAGAGCTGTAGGGTCCACTGCTATGCTCCCTCTGGCCTGCACAGACTAAAGCTTTTCTTGGTGATACCTCTCTGAGGTTCCTTCAGGGTCATAAGGAAGCAGTGAGGGGCTCCAGATGACTCCCTTATTATGAGCCCAAGTTCATTGAGTATTTTGAGAATGATTTTCTAAGATATGAAATGATGTTTCAGAGGTGACAGTTAAGGGCCTAAGTCCTGGGTTGCTATTTTTTGCACTGAGTATGTTGAAGTGATGCTGTCTGTGGTGGGTTCTAGAGTGAAATAGTCATGAGACATCTGTCTAGGGTGATCACTCATAGGCTGGGGTTGAGGGATGGAAAGAAAAATGGTGGAAAGAGCAGGGAAGATAGTGTGATTTTTTTTTTATTTTTTTTTTTTTTTTGCTAAAGAGTTGTGACTGCTAGAGTTTTGAAGCTGTGATTGGTTGATCTCAGTTTCCAGATGGGAGCTGAAGCAATTGGGTTGCCTTATCCCACCCAATGAGTATAGAGACTAGAGCTTATGACTGCTCTAGTGCCTGGTACAGCTTGTATTACAGGATCCTTGTCTGGACAGAGGCTCCCCATTGTCACTGCCTATTCTGAGGACTTCCTCCTGAGCTGCTTACAATTTGGAGAGCCAACAAGAATCATAGACTTATCTGGATACTCTTAATAGCACTGGGTGGTATTGGGACTTGACATTAAGACCTGGATTTTACATTTTGATATATGTGGATGCTTATACACGTGTTTCTGTGTGTGTGTGTGTGTGTGTGCGCGCGCGCGCGTGCGCACGTGTGTGTATGGATGGATGTGGGGACTAACAGGAAGGGTCCAGTGCAGATGACTAGATACCTACAGGACTTGATTTTGCATTTGGTGCATATGTATATGTGTGTTCTTGTGTGTCATTACATGGGTTCATACCAGTTTTAAATGCTTATTATTTGTGTGTTTACATGTATTTATGCTTATGTTTTATTTGCCTGTTTGTTTCTTGAAACAGGGTTCTTCCTATGTAACTCTTGATGCCTTGGAACTTGTTATGTAGATCAGGATGGCTGAGAGTTTATGGTGATCCACCTGTCTCTGTCTCTCAGGTGTTAGAATTATAGGTGTGAACCATCATGTCAACTTGTGTATGTGTTTTTCATGTGTGTAAATTTGTGGAATTAGTGGGGCACCAGTGCTCTAGTGAAAGAACTGGTGTTCCAGTGAGAAGAACCAGAATTTTAGTAGGACCAGTGTTTTGGAAAGGATCAGTGTTCTTAAAAAATTATTTATGCATGTGTGGTATGTGTGTGTGTGTGTGTGTGTGTGTAAGTATGTGTGAATGATTGTGCATGCTTGACATAATGCATGTGTAGAAGTCAGGAACAAATTCTAAGAGTTGAGAGAATCCGTGTTCTAAGTGACGAACCAGTATTCTAGTAAGAACCACTATTGAGGACCAGTGTTATAATGTGCTAGTGAGAAAGAATTAATTCTAGTGAAGATCAGATAAATCATTCATTGTACTGTGTACAAGGGTCTGCATGTTGTGTGGCTACCATCACAGGGAGGGTAAGTTTGGGAGGTACTAGTGTAGTAAGAAGTTTCTGACCCAGCCTTTCCTCCAGGTCCGGACCAGCAGTCCCAAATAATCACACAAAGTCTTATATTAATTACAAGCTGTTTGGTCTAAGGCTCAAGCATATTGCTATCTAACTCTTATACTTTAAGTTAACCTATATTTCTATTTATGTTTATCCATGTGGCTTGGTACCTTTTCTTAGAATAGTATTCTCATCTGTATCTTATTGTTGTCTCTGTTCTGCTGTTCTCTTTCCAGAATTTTCCTAGTCTGCTTGACCAATCAGCATTTTATTAAACCAATAGGAGTAACAAATACTTACGATGTACAAAAGCATAGTCTCACAGCATGCTAGTTCCAGTGGTAAATTGTGGCAGAGGGCAGAAGTCCATCCTATGGTTTTATGGAACCACTCCTCCTGGGTTGACTGAGATAAGGGAGATGAGAAAAGACTTCTGTGGCTTTTAACCTTTTGTCTGTAACTCTTATCTTTGTTATCTTTATTTGAACACAGGTAGCATAGTAATAAGACTTCCCTACCTTTTTCTAGCCAGTCTGTACATACTGTAGGTTAGGATCTGAGCCCCTTGGAAGACTAGGCTCCATTGATGTGTTCTTGATGAGTGGACCTGTTGGAAGGTCCCTTTTCTAGCCCTTCCTCTATAATGAACTGAATTTCTTCACTTCGTGTTTGGTGATATCTGTAGGTAAACTTTTCTGTCCTGCCATCCAGTTTATAAATAACCACACAAAGAGTTACTATTAATTGTAAATGTTTGGCCAATAGCTTAGGCTTGTTACTAGCTAACTTTTACATTTTAAATTAATCTACATTTTTTAATCTATGCTCTGCTATGTGGCTCAGTGCCTTTTCTCAGTATATCTCTTCTTGATTCTTGAGACTGTCCTCTTCCTAGCATCCTCTTAGTCTGGTTCCTCCACCTAACCTTATCCTACCTAGCTATAGGCCAGTCAGCTTCTTTATTAAACCAATCACAGTGACATATATTCATACAGTGTAAAGGCATATTCCACAGGTGAATGCTCAGCAAAAAATCTGTTCTGATAACTTGTATACATTTTAAATTTAGAAATGTTTCTAAAACATTATTTTTTCAGGCTCAAATATTTAAGCATGGAAAACGTGAAGATTGTCTACCCTACGGTAAGATTAATTTAAAGAATAGTATGTTTGTGGGTGGGTATAGAATCAAGTGTGCTGTTGTAACACTTTTACTTAAGCATGAACCTATAGTTTTGTGTATTTGGGCACTGTCATAGTTCTTTGGCTTTCTGTTTTGTGTTTTTTAATATAATTTTGATAAACTATTGTACTTATTTGAAATATAGGAAATTTCTAAAGGCTTTGTAGTGAAGATCTGGGTTTTGCAGTGCTCCAAGTGCCCTGACTTATTCTGGAGGGGCCTGGTCATAGCAGACATGGTCCTGAGGTCACTTGGGACTGTATAGCAGCTTTGTCTTTGCATGTCCCCTCTCCCCCATTGCTTCATTCCCCCTTTATATCATCTTATCTCCTCTCCCCATTCCCTTACCCCTCTTTCCGTTGTCTCATCTGCCCTCTCTGTCTTCTCATACTCCCACTCCATTGGTTCATCTTTCCTCCTCACTCCTCCCTTGGGTCACCACACCCCTCTTTCCTATCATCTCATTTCTGATTCCTATCACTTCATCCCTTCCTCATTGCTTCATCTCTTCCCTCTTTCTTACCGTTATATCCTCTCACCTTCCATGGTCTTGTCTCGATCCCCTCACTATCACTCCATTATGTCATTCCTTCTCCCTTTTCCTCCTCCGCCGTTTCATTTCTCCCCTCCTTGTGTTCCTCCTTTCATCACTTTGTCACCTTTTTATTACCTCATTCATTTTCTCCACCACATGGTTTCACCTTCTTCTCATCAATTCATCTACCTATTGTCATTTCATCCTCCTTCCTGTTCCTTCAGACCCTCCCCCCCCCACTTTTCCTCACTTCTCTTGTCCCCCAATCCTGTTTCTTTGTCTAGGTTTTTTGTCCTGGCTCCACTCCACTTTATTTTTTTCCTCCTCACCCTTATATGATTGGTCTCAGTCTTGTCTGTTTTACTTCAAGTCCATCTCTGAGACCTTATCCTATGATTCTATCCTAGGCTTTATAAAGTTTTGTCTACAGAATGCCATAATCCTATTCTTTTGCTCCACCCTAGTTCCCTGAATGGCCTGTATAGTCCAGGGTCTTGTGTAAGAGCTTTTCCCATTATATTCCTTCCCCCTGGGGCTCAATGTCCTGCCTCAGCATTGCCTTCATTCTAGCATAGTGCTGAGTGAGCACTCCATGAATAAAACATATTCCAGAAGCATTGGTAAATTTGAATGACCTCTTTTGCCCATACTTATTCCTGTGTCCCAATCAGGCCCTGCATGATTGCTTGCAGCAAGATGGCTTCCCCTATGCTCTGGGCTTTTTCTACTTTTTATTGCATGGTTAGGACAATAAATAGGCTCCATGCTAGCAATTCTTGGCAGATAACTTGGAGAGAAAGAAGTCTTGCCCAGGGATTCAGTGTGAATTATCTGCCACCTCCTCAGATCTGTGAGCGTGGCTTGTTTCTGGGGCGCATGCTGCTCCTGCCATGTTGAGTTGCATGTTCTCACCTGCAGCCAACACTGTGCTCCAGTGCCTTGATGGATGCAGACTTCCTGAGAGCAACCAGACCTTGCTGCGGAAGCTGGGTGTAAAGCTTGTCCAAAGGCTGGGGCTGACTTTCTTGAAGCCAAAGGTGGCCACATGGAGGTAAGTTAGGCATATGACCTTGCTTTACCTAAGAGGAGAGGACTGTGGGCTGACGAGCAAACTGTCTTCTGCTTTCATTTGCCTTTTGGTGTCTGAGTGTTTCTGGTTTTGAAGGGAATAGTTTTCCTTTGACTGTTTCCTGACTCAGTATCTTCAGTAGAATGACTGAAGTCCTAGGATGGTAATGAGGAGCCTGCTCTGCCTCTCCCTGAGTGTTGCTCTGGTGACCTGCAAATTGTTGGTTTGGGCTCTTGGAGGAAAGCTTTCTGATCAGTCACCTCTCAGAGAAAATCTGGCTCACTTTGGAAGGTTTATTCAGAAATGAAAATGTCTTTTCTTGCTGGTGGATATAGCTTCTAGAATCCTCACAGTACAGTCTTTCTTTCCTTCCTCTTTTTCTTCCTCTCTTTCTTTTTGACAGAGTCTTGCTCTGTAGCTCAGGCTAGCCTTGAATTCACACTCCTCCTGCCTCAGTCTTTTAAGTGCTGGGATTCTAGCATGTGCCACCATGCCTAGAAGGTGCTGCTGCTGCTGTTATTGCTGTTAGTATTATTCATACAACAACCACTGACCTGCATTCAGTTATTATTTGTGGTGTGAAAAATTAAATTTAGTTAAAACCTTTTCCAAAGTGTAGTGAATTCCATAGAAGTGTGCTACTATTTAAAGATGTCTTCCAGAATTATCTCTCATGTGTTCAGTATGCAGTTCACTCTTGGGTTGTTCATTAGGCTACATTCTAGTTATCTGTTCTCCATGGAAAATCTCCAAAGAAGCAAAACCAATAGGATGTGGACACAGCATAGAAGCTGGAGAAACCTAAGGTCTGAATAGTGAGTGTCAGTCTGGAGACTCAGGAGGAGCCTGTGACCTAGTCAGAGGCCGACAAGTGGGATAGGCAGCCTTCTGTTTTGCCCAGGCTGGTTTATGTGTTCAGAAGTGTACTCAGAGATGTACTAGATGTTAATGCTCATAGGTTCTAAGAACCTTAGTTTAAGAAAATAATTTAGTGTTACCATTATTTTGTTTGTCTATGTTTTTGCACATGTAATAATGTAGTTATTAATAGAATTAGGTTTTGCTGGCTATGGTAACATACTCATAATTCTAGCACTCTGAGGCAGGAGGAAAGTACAAGGCTGGACTGTTCTACATGGTGAATTCCAGGCCTGCCAGAGCTACATAGTAAGACTCTGTTGCTTAAAAAACCAAACCAAACCAAATCAAAATATGTTTTGTTTTTTGTTTCTTTTTTGTTTGAAACAGAGCTTCTCTATGCAGCCCTGTCTGTCTTGGAACTCGATTTGTAGACTAGGCTGGCCTCAGTTCACTGAGATCCTCCTGTCTGCCTTCCAAATGCTGGGATGAAAGGACAGGGCCACCGTTCCTGACGAATGATTGGATTTTAAATCTACCCTCTTGCCATTTGTTTTCTCATTTATTTATTTATTTAATTTGGTAATCTCCCTCCTCACTTTTGCAGGGAAAGGGTTTCATGTAACCCAGACTGACCTTGAATTTGCTATTTGGATGACCTTGACTTCCTGATTTTTCTGCCTGCATCTATCTCTCAAGTGCTGGGATTACAGGCATGTGCTACCATGTCCAGTTCCTCTTTTTATCTCTCTCTTTCTCTTTTTCAGGTTTTTGTTAGATCTCTTAGCACTACTCTCTTTTCTTCCCCCCAATGCCAGGTGGTGAAGTTTGGTCTTCACAGGCTGTGGAGTGCTGAGTGGATCCACTTTTCTGTCTGGTCTTGGCTTTAGTTTTGTTAGGTCAGTTTATTTCAGTTCTTCTCTGAGGATACAGCCCTCTTTTCTATAGCATAGATTTTGCTTCTTGTGTGCATCATGAGTGCTGGAACTTCTGGTCTTCTGTTAGACCCAGTGGCCAATGACTCCAACGTCCCCTGAGCTCTGAGTACTCCATGCGGCTTTCCCCGCATCGTCTTTCTGGGTCCTGTCTTGTGCTTGTTCATTGTGAGAATACTGAGGACATGAGGGAGATTGTCTGTGAGTTTTGTGTGCTTTCTCAGCAGGTCATGCCTAGCTAGTGACCTGTGTAGCACTACAGGTGAGGCTGTGTAGCACTTCTGTGCTGTGTTTTTGCTGCAGTTTTGACAGTGCCTGTAGGGCAGAGGTAAAGGTGGTACACAGCTATGATTTTCTGTGTGGGAAGAGAGTACCCTGCCTTAGCCCAGGTGGGTGTCTGTATAGGGCAGAGATTCAGACAAAGTCTACTTTCCTTTTTTGAGTTCTCTCTGGAGATGGGCTTTGGTTACTCTGGCATGCTTATTCAGAGGGGTTGCTTGATCATGGCTAGACAGAAGACAGTGGTTGAGTGGTGTCTATAAGCAACATTATCGTTGGTCCCCTTTTCTTGTTCCCCAAGCAAGTGGAAGATCTGTTTAGAGCTGCAGTTGGCCCATAGGTAAGGAGTGGGTCCTGTGGCCTGGACTGAGGCCAGTATGCCAAGCAGCTGGAGAGGCAGCCATTTGCTTATAAACAATGGTGAGGCCCTGATATCTTCCATGTGTACCCTGTGGCCAGGCTCTGCCATTGCCTTCTGCTATCCATCAAGCTTTGTTATGGAGGCTCTTCAGACTTAGGGCATGCTCCTGGCCTAGGTTGGCTTTCCCTGAGGCTTGTCCTGATAGTATCACATCAGCGTCTTCCTTTTTCTCTAGTCTATGTGGTGTATGAGTTTTTCACAAGCATCATGTATGATTTTGAGGGATGCTAAGTTGATGCTAAATTTATTTTTAGGGCCAGGTTGTACCTACCAACCTGAGATTGTTTTGTTCTGCATAGGTATCAGCGTGGCTGTCGGTCTTTGGCTGCCAACCTGCAGCTCTCTGCCCTGGGTAAGAGTGAGCAGAAGCTGCAGTCTGATAGTTTAACTTCTGATGGCGATGAAGACTATGATGTCCCAGATGGGGTGGAGAGTGTGATAGGTAAGTGGAGCCTACAGCCTTCAGTCATGCATGCCTTCTCTACAGTACAATCTAGGCTTTTCCTTGGTTTACCTTCCTCTTTTTCTTCCTGGTTACCTTCTGTTAACCTCACCTAGCATATGGTTACTGACCTGATCTCTTCATAGACATTTGCTCCAGCGGCAGCAGCTTCCCAGTGTCTCTTCACCCACATTGCCTTTCTGCAACCTGACCCTTAAGTTTCTCTCCCTGGTTGTCTTCAGGGAAATAGTGCTCCCAGGAAGACAGACTTGGGACATGGGACTCATGTCATTAGCCTCCATATGCTTGTTTTATCCAAGCATGCTTTCCTTAGTCATCATCTCAGACTACTTTAGGTCTCCACAACTACAAGGAATCTTCACCAGTGTCTGTTCCAAGTTCGACCTTCACTATGCTCAGCCTCAGGCTCACTGCTGTCCACTCACTCTTTCTGATCCTCTGCTTCATGCTAGATATTAAGATATGCAGGATCCTTCACTTCCTGTGAGGATCTTGGTTGGAGGCACAAAGCCAGTTGGCCAGTTCCCTTGCTGTTTTCTGTCCACTCAGTCTTACTTGGAATCCTTCAGGACAAGTTTTTCCCCAGCCTTGCTGTCTGTCTTGTCTCCTTGAGTACTGTGGTGGTGGTTTTTGGCCAGCACTCACATGTATGTGATCTTTGACAACCCCCCCCTCCATTAGACTCTCTCCTTTGTCTGCTGTGACACAGCACCTATTTCTTGTCCCTCTAAACCACTTTGTACTTCATAGACCAGGATGAGTTCTCTTGTCCCTTCTTTATTATTGCCTACCTGCTTTAGGCATATTATTTTACACTCCGCTCCCCTAAAGACCACCCATTTTGCTGATTTGTTTCTTCCCACTCCCAACCCTTTAGCTATTTATTCATGCCAATTCTTCTGGGTTTTGCCCTCTGGCCAGTGTTTGGACCATATTGGCCTTGTATACCTGGCATAACCTGACTGCCTCTGGGTTAGTCCCCAAAGGCCTCATCTTCCTTTGTGGAAGCCTTCAGGTGTTTCAGTTCCTTTTGACTTCCCTAGTATGGCTTACTGTGGCCTTTACCTGAGGAGGCAGTTTGCTCCCTGCTGATTGTCCTATTGGGTTGGCTACACTTGTTAGCAAGTGGCAGAAATGCCCCTTTCTGTGATTATTTAAAAACAGGGAGGCTGTGTAGCACTTCTGTGCCATGTTTTTGCTGCAGTTTTGACAGTGCCTGTGGGGCAGAGGTAAAGGTGGCACACAGCACTTTCATTGTGATTAAAATTAAGACCCAGGATTGGAGAAATAGATCAACTGTTTAGAACACCTGCTTGGTTTAATTTCCAGCACCTACAAAATGGCTAACAATCATCTGTAACTCTAGTTCCAGGGGATCTTAGCCTTTCTTTTGACTTTTGCAGGTACCAGGCATGCACATGGATACATACATGCAGATAGTATATTCATACATATAAGACAACATTTAAAATACAATTTAAGGCCTCTTGGCCTTGCAGGATGGCTCAGTGGGTAAAGGGACTAAACTTGACACTCAAATTTGATTCCTGGCACTTTAGTGGTGGGGGAGGGAACCAGCTCCTAGAAGTTTTCCTCTGGTCTCCACATTCATGGTGTGGCATGCCCACATCACACTCGTCCTTCCACTAATGTGAAAAAACAAACGAAACCAATTAAGACTCTGAATTTTTAGAGAAAGGGTCTCACCGTGTAGCCCTAGCTGATTTGGAACTCTCTGTGTAGACCAGGCTGGCTTTGAGCTTGATAGAGATCTGCCTGCCTTTGCCTCCTGAGTGCCAAAATTTCCAAACTGTCTCTGAGGCAGTACTCCTGCCTCAGATGTTCAAGTGCTGAGGTTATAGGCATGTATAACCCATGGTGGGCTAAAATTAAGATTTTCAGCATAGTTCCTACAGTGCATTCTTTGTAGTGGAATGTAGGACTGGTGGGATAGTTTACATATAAGCAAGAGGATTAAGGTTTTATATAGGCTGATGGTTTGTGTTTCGGTTTTTGCAGAGCAGCTACTAGTTGGATTGAAAGACAAGGACACTGTGGTGCGGTGGTCTGCAGCCAAAGGGTATGTATGTATCAGTGCCCTGAGTGAGGGCAAGTGCTGAGTGCCCAAGGTGAGGGGCAGGTGTGTCTCAGTCAGTGTTGCTTCTTCATTCCTTAAAAACTTTATGTGGGCTTTGTGAGTTGCGAATACTTTGTAGATTTTTCAAATGATAGAACTATTGCTTTATATGCTGTACATTTAAAGCTAATTAATGGCTGGGAATGGTGGCACGTGTCCTTGATTTCAACACTTGGGAGGCAAAAGCAGGCATATTGCTGTGAATTCAAGGCCAGCCGGATTTATGTAGGAAGTTTCAGCACAGCTTGAGTTACATGAGACTTTGTCTCAAAAAACCAAAAATTTAAAAAAAAAAAATTATTGAGGTTAAATTTTAGACTCAACTAAAGTGGTGTGAGGCCAACATTAGTAATAGTTGATTTCTACAAATTAGATATTTAGGTTATTGAACAGACTCGATATGGTAAAGATAAAGTGAGGCAGTGCTGTCTCTTGCTCACAGGTTCTCCTATAATCACAAATGTGAAGTTCTCCATAGACTGAAAGGGCTGCCACAGGAATTTGTATTTATGTCAACAGTACATGTATCTTGGCCTGAAGTCTTGTCCTGCTGGTAGGGATGGACAAATGCATGCACAGTGAGACATGCGGGAAGGAGCCTTCCCTTGGGCCTGATTTCAGGTTTCTAGCTTTCCTCTGTGCAGGGCCTTGGACTAGCTTTTTTTGTGGAAATGGGACTTTGTATAGATGGGAGGGCCTAGGTTGGCTCTTCCAGTATTTGTCTAGTACTCAGGGGCTATTATCAGTGATGAGTTTAGTGTCTGTGCTACTTTGGGGAGAAAGGTGACCTCGTACCCTGTTCACATGCCCAAAGAATCACCTGCCTTGTCCTTGGCGTTGTTGTTGAACAGTATTCAAGGCTTGCCGTCCTCTGGTGAATGGGAGACTTATCCAAGATGGTCAGATATAACTAATGGACTATTGCTTTTCTTTTTCAGGATTGGTAGGATGGCTGGAAGGCTCCCCAGAGAGCTGGCAGATGATGTGGTGGGGTCTGTTTTGGACTGCTTCAGGTAGGTTATCATTTGTGGTTTTTTGTTCTTGTGCATTATTATATTTTCTTTCAATTGAGCTGTTTGTTAGAACCCCAAAGCCTATTTTTTTCCTTTCAAGTTAAACTTGACAACTTTAATTATCTGATAAGTTGTTCTTTTCAACATCATAATATATCTAAAACCTTTAGAAAGAAATGAAGTCAGTGTTGAGCCCATGCAAATATAAGTCTCAATCGTCAAGTGATGGTTTTATGTTTGGATGGGCAGAGCTTCTTAGAATGAAGGATTGTTCTGAACATATGCCTCATGTTGCTGCTAGCCAGAGTGGATACTAAGACTCTTGAGTGACTGAGGCCTGGATTTGGAGTTGCATTGTAATGAACTGAAGTTTAGCCTTTTAGAACATTCTGGGTTTGTAGGCACATGGCCTGTGTGTATGATGGCTTATTGGGTGGATGTGATCCTGGGGCCATAGATGGGCTTTGTATACTCATAGACAGGGCCATTGGTATTATTCACTTCCTAATGATTATCACTGAGTGTGATGGTTTTTTCTGGACTTTGGAAGTAGAAAGTTAAGAAGGGACATACACCTGTCTGTACACTCATTTTTCATGGCCCTTTATTGGCAGTACAGTTCTGGGCCTGCAGTTCTGTGTAGCTGTGACTGGCTGGCAGGAAGGATGTTATTAGCACTTTGGGCATGCCAGCAGAGATGGCCCACACTAACAGCCCAAGTCAGCTTCCTTCTGGAGTGGTCCCTTTTTCATTTTGCCTCGGGCTGCTTAGTGACAGTTTGCAGTTTACAGTGACAGTGTATCTGTTTTGGAATGATGGTATATATAGTGGAAGTACTAGCAGAATCTTTTTTATTGACTGCTTTGTGGAGTGTGGAGAGAAGATAGTGTCTTTTCTCAAAATTCTCTAGATTTGTGTTAGACCTTGTCCCTGGAGTTCCTTCCTGGAGGTTATGGGATGAGTGGGTGTGCTCATGATGCTCTGAACTTACTTACTGGCTTCTGAGGGCAGCTCAGGCCTTTTTTTTGAGCAGAGGTTTAAGAACAGCTGGGATTCATTCCATCATTTTTTAGTTTTCCCTGAGTTTCAAACATTGTTTTTGCTCATCTCCCTTAGGGTGTTTCTGCACATTCTCTCTGGTCACTTAGAACTTAACTATGCAGGTCTGCTCTCCCCTCCAGACTTTTTCTCTACTCCCTTGCCTCCAGTCTCTTGGGCATTTGTAGCTCATCCTCTTTGTAGGGTTCTGGTATACTGCTTCTCCAGGCTGTTTCTTTCTCCTGGCTTGCAGTCTTGGTCTAGTGATGGAGCCTAGCTCATTTGGGGTCTGTTGTCTTAATAGATGGCAGATACAAAAGTGTGTCCTATTTTTGTGACTGTGTTCTGGAGAATCCAGAATCTTTAAATCCTCAGCCCACATCATGCAAACATGCTGATGGAAGAGTCAGGATGTTGGGTCTGTGCAGAGGCCTGGATCTCCCAACCTCTTCCTTCAACCCACTTTTGACATCTCAGCATTCTGTGCTTTCTCTGTCTGGATCCCTAGGCTTGAGAGCTAAGGCTTGGCTTAGAGATAGTAGTATGTCCTTAGCACTTGGCCAGAGACTTTCTTTACCCCTGTTGTATGAAGGCTGAGTTTTATCAGACATGAGAATATAGTAATGATAGCAGCATTTCAGGCCTGCCTGCCTAGAGCCATAGTGACACACTATGAAATATAGTTAGTTTACTATATTTGAATCATTTTTGTATTGATATTGTATCAGGCTCAGTCTGATGGTAATCTTCATAGAAATGTAAGGAAGCAGCTGTCTCTCCATTTGAAATCCTGGGGGCCATAAAGACTTGGAAATGGAAAAAAGAAAGATTTGGAAATGAACCAGGTGAGAGGCAGAGGTAGGGAGGATCTGGAGTGCAAGGGTAGCTTCAGCTACATAGTGAGTTTGAGGCCAGCTTGGGTACATGAGACTTTATCTCAACAAGTAAAACAAAAAACCGAAGATTTGAAATGATCACATAGCCCCTGAGCAGATACCTTGTAAGACACCTGGCAGTTTCAAAAATTGCAGTTATAAGTGAGTCATTAGTGGTGGTGGTGAGTGGAGGACAGCTGTATCTAACATCCCACAGAGGCCTCCCGTGCTGTGTCCGTCTATAGACATTAGTTACTTCTTTTCCTCTCCTAATAGTTTGTGTACAAAGTAGCTGGTCATACAGTTTAGAGATGATTTTTCTACACTTATCTTTGCTGTCAAATGAATTTAGCCAGAATAGATGAAAGGCTGTCATTTGTTTTGCTTTTTTGTAATGTGCATCTTCATGTTTATGTTGGTGACAAAATAGAGAAACTTCAGAGCAGCCCTGACCAGTCTGAGAACAGTCATTCACATTGTAGTTACACCAGGCCACACCCTGAAGAGAACTTTTAAGTAGCTAGGAACATTGATTTTAAATATAAAATGTTATTTGTGAGATCCTATTTCAGTTGGGTGCAAAATTGGGTTCTTGTAGTCCCCAGTACTTGGGAGACTGAGGTAGGAGGAGTGTTTGAGACTATAAATTTACAGTCAGCCTGGGGACATAGCCAGACTTGATACCTCCACGCCCTCAGAAAAAGTCTTTTTTTTTTTTTTTTTTTTTTTTTTTTTTGAGTTGGGATCTCATATGTCTTCACAGTCTAGCCTTGGACTTTCTGAAATGGCCTTACACTTCTGACCTTCCTGCCTCCACTTCCCAGGTACTGGGATTAGAGGCATATGACACAGAGGCCATCTTACTTAATCAATCAACTTTTAAATGTTGAATGTGATCACTCAGGTAACAGTGGGTGCCATGTAATGGCGTCCTCCTGTTCCTTTTCTCATTAGAAGACATTAGTCTTCTGAGTTGGGTGGGGTCTCTGTTGACTCTTTACTGTCTAATCAGAATGGGCTGAGATAAGCATTGTGGCCATGGTGTTAGGACAGCATGTAGGGCAGGTGACCTGGTTTGCTGTTGAAGATAGAGTGTCTTTGGGCTGGTCTTGATCTGACCTAAGTCCTTTCATTATTATTGGGTGATGTAAAGAGTTGTATTGGTGTGACCGTTATCTTTGTATTAGGTTTGAGTGTCTTATTTGTTTAACCAAGAAGTAATGGTTTTATCAAGGCTCATGGACCCAGAATATGGCTAAATTTGTATTTTTTGAAGAACTGTGGGCTTTAAATCTGGAGTTGACATTAGAACTCTGGTCTCAGTTTTCAGGAGACAGATAAGGCATGGCATGGTGGATGTCTGGCATTGGCAGAACTGGGTAGACGAGGCCTGTTGCTGCCATCAAGACTCTCAGAGGGTAAGTAACTGAAGTGCATGGATCTGCATCCTCAGGGCTGCTGAAACTTGGTGGACTTCCTCAATGTGGCTAGCCATGGATACCAGTGCTTCTGGGGAAGGGCATGTTTATGCTTATTTCTCATGTAATTTACTAATTACCTCTTAGCCTTTTGTAGTTGCACTGCATATACTCTGTGTGCTGGATTTACAGAGTCATAGACCCTGGTAATATTTAGTTTTCTTGTCTCTAGAACTGTTTTTCACTCTTGACGGGTTCTGTTACCCATGGAGAGCACCTGAAGATGTAGGACTTGTTACTCCCACAGGGTATTATGTTATCTTCATTGACAATGTCCTGATGGATGACAGGGCTTGTGGCAGCAGTGGAACTGAGCTTCAGGATAGGGGGCACAGTGCAGTGCATGTGCAGAAAGACCATGAGCCCAGGCTGTTTGTTGGGTCCTGGTGAGGTGGAGTCAGAGAATAAGGCTGTTGCCATGTGCCTTGTGACTGTAAGGGAAAAGAGTACAAAGGACAGAGAAGATCCTTCTTAAAAATGTGCTACAGAGATTGTGTAGGGTATGACTTTTGTCTAGAGCAATGGTTTTCAACCTTCCTAATTCTGTAACCCTTTATACAGTTCTTCAAGTTGTGGTGATCCCCAACCATAAAATTATTACTTCTTCATAGCTGTAATTTTGCTGCTGTTATGAATTGTAATGTAAATATCTGATATGCAGAATATCTGGTATGCCATCCCTGTGAAAGGATCATTTGATCCCCCCCACACACACAAAGGGGCTGCAACCTACAGATTGAGAACCAGTGGTCTAGAGGGAGACATTAGAATCATGTGGGTTCCGTGTCACTAATGCCAAGCTATAGTGTTAGCACTGGGACACAAAGGAGGGCTTCTAGACCTGATTCTATTTACTATTTAGCCCTTCTGCTTTTAAAAGTTCAATTTTATTGCAATAATTTGCATACTGTATAACCTACTCATTTATAGATTATAGTGGTCTCTGACATGTTTAGAGTTGTGCAACATCATGTAATTTAACTTGAGAACATTTTCATTGCCTTAGGCTGAAATCCTGTACTGCAGAGCAGACGCACCAACCTACTACCCAGCCATAAGCAAGCTCTGGTCCTCTCTTTGCTGTTCTATTTTGCCCTTTTCAGACATTTTATGTAAACAGACTTTGGTGTTTGTTCTTTTGTGTCTGAACTTCATGTAATTTTCTGATGATCACTGTGTGGTGGTGCTTCATTTCTTTTTACTGCTGATGGGGATTCCTCTGTGTGGAAGTACTCCTTTTTGCTTAGTGTTATCAGTTTAAGTAACCATTTTGGTTGCCTTCACCTTTTGACTTTTTGAGTAATGCTGCAATGAACATTTGCTTATGAGTTTCTGTGTAGACCTGCATTATCATTTGTCTTAGATGTAGACCTGGGACTGGAAATGATGATTATACCAAGAAACAAGTCAGATTCTTCTAACATGGCTGTATTGCTATATATTCACACCAATCCTGTGTGAGGACCCCACTTTCTTCACATTCTCATTTATTTTTATATACACTCTTTTTTTTTTTTTAATTACTTTTGTAGTTGTAGTGGAATGTCAGTTATTTCATTATGTCTTGGTTGTGTGTTCCTGGTGACCAAGGAGGAAGTCTAACACTGCTCTGAGGTGTTGTTAGATAGTGGCTGTTTTACAGCTAGGACTGCCTTTTTGGTCAGGAATTGTGGTGTGGGAAAGTCACACTGTTTTGTAAAAAAGGACTGGACACAGACTTTGGGAGTGGTGGGAAAGTTTCTTCAGCCCAGGAGTTGGTTTGGCCCATTTCATGAGGTCTGTGCAGATAGCTCAGCTATGGAAACCTAGTTAATAAGGTTCTACAACTTGCTGTGCTGTGGAACCCAAACTAGTATTGTTTGTCTTTTGTTTTCTTCGGTGGGACTAACTTGTATGAGGGTTGTGCCATATTTCAGGACATCAGACAGCATTGATGCCATGAGCTGGAGTAAAGATAAGAGTATTATTGGTGTCATGAGTGAGAAATGTCAAGCTGTTGTTTAAAACATGATATGGAATGAATTACCCATGATCTTTGTTTGGGGAGCTGTCCTCCTGTCTTGCAGTGCTTCCATGTGAACTGAATCACCCTAAAGCTGCTTTTTGTGCTGGGTCACACTCTACTGTATGTCAGGCAAGAGTGACAGGGGCTCTGGAACTTGTGTGAAGATGGTTAACACTGACATGGAGCATCTGAAGGATGCTTTCTATAGTTTTGTTTTAGACCCCACATTATTTCTCTGAGAGTGCTCTTGTTTGCTAAAGTCATAGCTGAATACTTGCCTCTCATAGCTACTGTATGCTATATAGCAAAACCAGTACAATCCCAGTATTTGGAAATTAAAGCCAAGAGGATCAGGAGTTCAAGGCTGATCTTGGTACAGTGAGTTTGAGGTCAACCTGGGCTATAAGGTTGGGTTTAAGAAAAGAAAGAAAAAGAAAAGCACATATCTGAGGTAAGGTACCTGGATAAACATGGTCTAGAAGGACAAAGTGTAGATGAACATGTTGGTAGTCAGAACATTTGTTTTTGTTTTCTGGATGCATGCTAAAGTCAGGGAGCAGAGAGAGACAAATGCTGGTGCTCAGGACACGTTTTCCTTTCATATAGTCTGGGACCCCCTGCTCATGGAGGGGTGTGTCCTGCATTTAAAGTAAGTTTCTGTCTTAGTTATAACCCAGTGTAGAAACTCCCTCATAGCTACACCCAGAGTCTTGTCTCCTAAATAATTATAGATCCTGTCAAGCTGGCAATCAGTATCAATCATCACACCCCTCTAGAGATCCTTTGTTTCAACTGTTGACATTTCAATTTCAGAACTTCTGTTTAGTTGCTGTAATTTCTGTCTCTTTGTTGACATTTTGAGCTTGTTCAGATATGGTCATTGGTTCCCTTTAAAGCATTTTAAAGTCTGTGTTTGGCAAATCCAATGTCTGGGCTGCTTCAGAGATGTTTTTCCCTGTGTTTGGGTTATACTTTGCTGTTCCTTTATCTGCCGTGCAATTTTTTGTTGAAAACAGAATTGAATATTTTAATAGGTACCTGCAGAAAAATGCCTCTTCCCCACAAGCATATACTGTGTTGTGCACTGTCCTAGTGAGTGCCTTGTGTTTTACTACAGTCTGATCTTAGCATTAGACATGATATGAGCATATCTGTGCATGCTGAAACTCATAGTTTCCTTCCTTAAGCATTTCTCTGCTTGTCATAAGTGCTTGATTAGTATCCAGAGTTCTGCAAAAGTTGATCCTAACAGTTTTGTCCAGCTTAGCACTTTAGCACATCACTCCTGTTTTGTCATGTTTCATGACATCATCCAAAAAGAAACATTTGAATAGAGTTTGGTCACCTGTCTGGGTCATCAGAAGTAGCAAATACCATATAGGATTAAATATGCCTAAATATACAAGAGATTTGTTAGGGAAATGCTGGGGGGGGGGAAGGAGGGGAGGGGAGGGGAAGGGAAGGGAAGGGAAGAGAAGAGACAGAAGAGATTGGAGAACTCCACTGGCCCTGGCCCTGATAATACATGTGTGGGTGCCTGGCAACCCCTGTGAAGGCCACATTGACCAGGTCCTAGAGTTACACTGTTATTTAGTTTTTACCATTTGTGCCATTTTGAGCTGCTGGATACCCAAGTTTGTCCATTGTTGGGATTGTTTAGAAAGGTTTTTTTTTTTTTTAAATATATAAATTGAGATATAGTTTACCTACTTTATAGTTTACTCATTTAAAATGTAATTAAATGGATTTTGGTATATTTCATTATTTATTTCTTTTAAACTTACAGTTAAAAATACATAAAACAAATTAGTTGTAGCCGTTCCCAAGCCTCTGCTTAGTGACATTAACTATGTTCTTCTTGTTGGGCAATGGTTTCATACATCTGGTTTTAAAATATCTATTTTAAGTACATGACCTGTCTCTAACCCCACATAACTCCAGTAGACTTCCTATTCCTATGTTATTGCCCATTCTTGGGTCTTTATGTAAGTACAGAGTGTGCACAATATTTTGCCATTTGTGACTGCCTCATTTCATAGAGTATAATCTCAAGACTCAATACTGTAGCATGTATAAGATGTAAGGCAGCTTGCTCTCCCCATGATCCCATCACCTGGTTGCTGTGGACAGGAGATGAGCTTGTCTCTTTGAGACTTAGTTTCAGGCAGTATCTGTATCTAGCTGTAGTATTGCTAGATCATATGGTTCTGTTAAACTTTCTGAAGGCTTTGTTTTGTTTTGTCTGTAAAGGGAGGAGCTTTTACTCATAAGTCACTCCTATGTGAATATAGAGAGGTAGTAATTGGGAAACAAGATTCTAATGTTTTATTATGTAGCTGTAGGGATTTCTTTTGTTTTATAGGCAGATACAATAATCTACTGTAGTTGCCATGGCTATGCTGTTAAAAGTGACCTTTGGAGCAACTGTTCCTGGAGGGTAGTGTTTTTGTATGCTGGATCTCTCAGCTGTGGCTGGTGGTACCATGTACAGACCAGTTTTCTGCAGGCTGAGTACCTCCTGTTTGGTACAGTAGCTTCTTATGCTTCACTCAGGTGTGGCCAGGTTTTCTTGCTTGCCATTTAAAGTGATATGGACAATGTGTGAGCTGTCTGTCATACTACTTCAGAGTTCTGGGCCTAAATGGAAGGCGGAATTCTCATGTGGGTTAAGCATGCCTGGAGGACTTGGTCTGTTAGTGCCAGGCTTTGGGTCATGAGCATGGAGGAGACAGGACTTGATGAATCATTTCTCTTTCCTGCAGGCCTTTACTTGATGAGGGACAAGTGGATCATGTTTTTATTCTTTGCTAAACATAAAAAAGAGCCAGGATGGAAAATAAGATGATTCTACTTGTAGGTTTTATATCATAAGAGAGTACATTTGGGGGGCTGGAGAGATGGCTCAGTGGTTAAGAGCACCGTCTGCTCTTCCAGAGGACCTGGGTTCGATTCCCAGCACCCACATGGCAGCTAACAACTGTCTGTAGTTCCAGTTCCAGGCAAACACCAAGGCAAATAAATAAATAAAGTTTTTTTTTTTTAAAAAAAAAAAAAAGAGAGAGAGAGTACATTTGGGTTAGTGGTATGTGTTGGTTTGATGGATCCAAAGGCCTCATCTAGCTTCTTGGATGGGAAGAGTTCCTCCTGCCTCACCACCTGCTGTACCAAAGATGGCTTTGCAGCACTGGCCTCATGTGTCTTATAACAGTTGTGAAAACTTTGTATCTGCTTATATGTTGGTATTTGAAATTTTGTATGATTGTAACTAGTTGCAAAGTGTTTCTCTATTCCTGATATCATTTGCAGGTAGAGGTTGAACTTTCATTGGACATCTATTGGGACTAGCTAGGAGTTGTGAATTGCTGGCTGGCAAAAAGATTTCTTAACAAGGAACCATAAGTTTCTCTGATCAATGACTATAGCTTGGTTCTAGCATGTAGGATAAAAGGTCATCTCTGTCCATAGTAGAAGGGCTTTTGGGGACCAAGAAAGGTAGACCCTACTGATGTGACATTTAGGGTCTAGGGCTCCTAAGACTTATTCTCTAGTCACTGTGAGACTTGGCACTCCTAGATGGTCTCTGAAAAGCCCCAGAGGTGAAGACTTATGCATGCCTGGACTCTGTGGCTACTCATTTATTCACCAACTCCAGAAGTGCTTTCTTAGTTTCATTGTTGCCTCAGTTATCAGCTCTTTCTTGCTGGATGTTATGGCAGAACACTAAAGAGCACCACAGACCTGATGTTGGTCTTTGCTTTATGTGTTCTCAAAGTTTACACATGAGTTTATTGGAAAATTAACAGCATGTACATCGTTTCAGAGAGTTGAATGTGAGGCTGAGTGAGAAATTTGCTGTGACATCATAAGCTAGTAGAATAAATTGATTGTACCTCTTTTAACAGTACATTTCCCTGATGGAAATAAATTACTTGTAAAATCAGCCTCTGGATGCTTGTGGGCAGTTCAATAAAAACTAATCACAACGCCTTTTACATAAAACACTTGATATTCAAACTGAAGATGTTTCTAGCATCAAAACATATAACTATATTTAATAGGAAAACAGTAAAAGTTTACTAGTCCTGAAAAATGGTACATATAAAAGATCTTTCTCACACTGCTTATACCAACTCACTGCTGAGCTAGTTTTTAGTTCTGTATCTTTTCCTGGTGTGTCATAAACAGGAAAGTCCACTTTAACTCATTAGTCTTGGAGACCGTAAACCACCCAAATGCTTTTTTACAATCGGAAGTAGAAACACCTTTTAATATTTATTCTTAATGTTTACCAAAAACTGAACAAGATTACAACCTTTTGTCTTTTTTGAGAAGAAAAGAGAAACTGTATTTATAAAAATTGACTTGGTAAAAAGTGAAAGTAAATGATGGTGTACTGGTTGTCCCAACACTTAGGTTGAGGCAGTAAGACCACAAGTTTGATGCCAGCTTGAACAACATGACAAGACTGGACCTCCTCTAAAAAGCAGGGAAAAAAAAAAAAAAAAACCCGAAGATACTGCTAAGAACAAGGCGTGAAAGGCATCTTTTTAGCCACAGTACTGAGCACATGAGGCCTCAGGACACCCGGGTTCTTTTTCGTAGAGTAAGCACTCTTGGTACGGCATCATTCAGCTTTGGCTTTTTAGTTCCTTGCTGGGATTTTCCTGCATCCCGTTGACTTGTCCTCTTTTGTCCTTTGGGTCTGAGGTCACACTGAGTCCCCTGGTTCTCATCTTGACAGGTGGATTCTTGGGCTGTGCTTTCCTCATCGCCTGCTCGGATATTTCCTGGGCTGTAGGCAGCCAGCTGACAGAGAGCCACAGCTGCTGTCTGCTTCTGCTCATCACCACTGTCGACTGTGTGGGCCTTGTCCTGCTCTGTCTCCACATGGCTTGTTGTATCTTCAGAACCTTTAGTCTCAGTCTGTAGAGCAGCAGCAGGTTCTCCATCTTGTGGTGGGCAGGGGAAGACAGGTCTAGGAGCCCAGGCATTACAGGGATCCTTCACTGAGAGATTGAGCGGCAGGTCTTGCAGCCCTGAGAAGCCCAGGTTGTCTGCCTGGGAACTGTCTACATACATGGGTCCATAAGTGGCTGCAGGGTTTGTCTCCAGCTTCTTGGAGAGATTGAGGGGGCCTATCCTGGAATGGTCCTCTGGGCTGGAGGGTGGGGCCTCTGTGATGAGAGAGGTACTGGTTCCTATCTGAGCTGGAGGGTCACTGTTCATGGCCTGAAGGCTAGAAAAAAACAAGAGAAATCTTAGGAAAATGATCATATAAAAACATTTTGAGCAAGTGTGAACTTGGTGTTGAACAAATTACAGTGAAGATTTTGAAAAAGAAATTTTCTTACCTTTTTGGAGACTCTGTTCTGTTTGTAGGAGGCTGAGAGTGAGGACTTTCTGATCCCCTCTCAACAGGTTTAAGGGCAGTAGGGCTCTGCTCAGGCTGCTGGGGTCGTTCCAGGGCTCCTGAGGAGGCTGCTTTATTTGAGAGGTCATACAGACCTTCAAATGTTTGGCTTGTTTGGGTGAAATTGGTGGGGCTGGGCCTCCCTGGGGAGCCCGTGGCAGCACTACCTGCTCTGGGGCTCATTTTCACCTCTTCTGCATCCCTTTGCCCATCTTTAGAAGGATCTTTTGCCTCAGGAACCGGACTTTCCTTCTCAAACTCTGTGTGTTTTCTGTGGGAGTTTGAAAGATTTAACTCGGAGGGACTTGAGGCTGGGTAAGCCAGGGCTGCTTCTTCAAGCAAGCGAGAGCTCTGATCTCGTGTGATACCAGTGACATGTGGGAGCCTGAGACTGTAGGAGGGGAATGCAGACTCTGGTCTGTAAAATCCATAAGGAATTGGCAGATTTGAGTGGTATTGCTGGAAAAATCTGTAGTGGTCATATGTTGACGGAGTTGTGCTCAAGTGCTTGGGGATTGGTCCAGAATGAGACAGGAAGTGTCTTTGGTCTTGGGACCCATAGACAGACATCAAAGTGGTGTCACACTCAGGTGTGTTCCCCGTCAGGAGGTAGGGAGAGTAGATGGCAGCCAGCCCATGCTCTGTGTAGAAGGGATGGGGGTACTCTGGGATTGCAGGGTGCATATAGGGGGAGATAGCACCAAACCCCTTTGAGGATGGGATTTTATGTGGAAACTCAGGTGGCAGGAATGGGGAGCCAGCTTTCCAGGGGTAGCTAGGAGTATGGAATGCAGACTTGGCATGGAAAGAGTTGGTTTTGGTAGTAGAGTTGGTTAATGTCAACATCTCAGGAGCCTCTGTGTCTTCTGGCCCCCTTAGTCTATGCTCCCCAACTGGAACAAATGCTGAAGACCTAACCCCACTGTCTAGGCAAGGCTGGGTGCTAATAATGGCTTCTGGTGTCATTTCTTTCTGTAGGGCTGGTTTCTGGGGACCCTTGTGTGTCCCCCGGGCCTGCATTTCTAGGTTTTCTTTGGCATCTTCCTTTGCAGAGCCCTGTTGAGACTTTGGATCAAAGCTAGTGAGTCCATTTGGGAGGGACTTAGAAGTAGCTGGCTTTGAGGTGGACTCTGCCTGGTGGGTCTGCTTAGGGTCCAGAGAACTAGATTTGGGACACTTGGGAATGCGATCTTGCTCTGACACTAAAGTAATAGAGTTTTTACAGAGACCATACTTCATGTGATTGAAAAGATGTGACTTCTCATTGCATGTAAAAGGACACTGGAAGCATTTGTACTTGAAGGGTTTTCCTGGGGGCCGAGGAATATAGTGTGGCTTTTTTGGTTTCCGTTCCTTTAGGAGACTCATTGTTCTTTGTATTCAGA
This sequence comes from Sigmodon hispidus, assembly GCA_004025045.1. Lineage (NCBI taxonomy): Eukaryota > Metazoa > Chordata > Mammalia > Rodentia > Cricetidae > Sigmodon > Sigmodon hispidus. Next base: position 50,332 of record PVIH01003457.1, read on the forward strand.
CTCTGGTCTGCTCAGTGTGTGGTCACTGCTGACTCCTCTTTGGCCAGGATGTGGTGGCTTTGAAGGAGGGAGTACTGGTCTTCTTTCTTGCTCTGAGTACTTTATTTGTAGCCAGTTCCACATGCCAAGGGCCTAACAAGGAGAATTCCTTCCATTTGGCACCTAAAGCTGTGAAGGCAGACAGAGACTGGTATCAGGCACTGTTAGTTAACTGGTCATTGTCTGCACGGTCACACTAAAGACAGAAGCCTGGTGCCTTTAGAGAGCTGATGACACTCATGTCCCTACTAATCTGCTCTGCTGGCAGCCAGCTTCCTGTGATATATTCTCAAGCCTGGGGACCTGCAAAAACTGCCTGGGGACCAAGAGAGCACAGTGTTAAAGGTGATTCTGTGAGTTTTAGGGACCTTTATTCTGCAATCTGGACATTTCCTAGGTCCATTTCTATAGGGTTTCAGATAGGATTCTGTACCAGAAGCTCACTTCTGAGTGCTCTATTGGAGCAGGCATTTAATGAATACACTATGGCCTTGTTCACCCAAGTGCTAAAAGGCAACTTGGCCCTGTTTAGCTATGCTGCTGTTACATTTTGTGTGTGAATATTTAAAGGTGAGGAATATTTAAGAACATGGGACTTTACTCTGTTCCTGAGATCACAAATGAAAAGCCAACTCTATCAGCAAGTGTCCTTTTTTGATGTGACGCTGGATAATTGTTCTACCACTGAATGATATCCTTAGCCTTTGTTAGTAGTAGCATTTATGTTGGCTCAAGAAAATGTGAACACTTTATTTTGGTTTGCAAGTTTGCAAGTCCCTGAGTGACTCTTACATCCTGCCACTGATAAGTGTAAATTCACAGATCTACCCTTCCTTCCTTGGGTATAAACCTTCTCAAGAGACTGGAGCAACAGTATCCAGGTAGAGGGAGGAAGCCATTTTGCCTCAAGTGTCTTTTGTATCCAGATCTTACAGTGCTTCCTAACCCAGAGCTGAGCACTCTATCGAAGTTGCCTGCCTGGATATCTGGGTGACTCTAGATGGCCCGTGGGTATAGGTGAAGAATTCAGGCCAGACACCTTATTCATTGTATAGGATATGTGGAAAGGAAAAGATCTCCTGCTAAGTATTTTAAATAGTTAAAAATAATATTCAGTGGAAATTATTTAAGAAAAATGCTTTTAGCTTTAAAACTAAGTTTGTGAGAAAGGTGTGAGGTTATGCCCTCTAGACCTAGCTAGACCCTTAGAAACAGAACCAGCCACTAAAGTCTTACGCGTAGGTCCTCACTCTTGTCTGTCTCCCCTGTCCTCAGTATGCATGTGTATAGTGGACAGTGGGTGGAATGGTCAGCTATAAGAGTGGGCTTTTTATTTCTACATGTAGAATTTATAGTCTAAGGATGTTATCTGGTTTTGTTTTCTTAAAATTTATTTGTGTGTGTAAATATATGTTATATATTTTATTATATATCATAAAATTATTATGCAAAATAAATCATACATATACACATACATACATGTATATTGAACACAAAGTTTAAGAGCTGCCTGTGCTGCTTAGCAAGTTTTCTTTCCCCCCTCCAAAAAGCAACAGGAGCAAGCCCAGGAGAGCTAAAGTGCTCTTCAGCAGCTTCCCTATTACCACAGCTTAGGGCTGTTTTATTAAGTAGTAGCTTGAGAGAAGAGTGGCTCAGCTGATACTGAAAGTAGTCACTGTGAGAGTCTGCATAGCAGTGAGAGTGAATCATAGATTTTAGATAAGAATGTCAAGGGCCCCATGACTGGGGGAAGCTAGGGTCCTGGGCTTCTTTTGGGGATGTGGGAGACTAAGCTGCCAAAGGGGACTCTGCCTGGACTTCACTTTTGCTATAGAAGCTCCAAGGCACCCTGTCAAAGCTGTTTATATTAACAGTAATAAGCCTTGTGACATTTTCTTTTTTCTCTTATTAAAAGGAAAATGTAAAGAAATTCTCTGTGGGCCCAGCTTGTACCTGGAGTGCATTTTCCCTGCCTCTTTCAGGGAACCTGAGAAGCCTTGTCTGACTGGCTGATGAGAGCAGCTCGATAAGTCAGTGGGGCCTGTGCTGGCATGCTCATTACACTCTTGATTCTGAAGGCGTGAGAACCTCTACAAGACAGGTTCCCATGGCTGTATAGGATATGTCATGGCACAGATCTGAGAGAGATGATTTCATCACTGACTGGGAGCATCATGATCAAAATGATGACAGTTGCAAACATTTGTCGAATGTGAGGTTCTTCCCAGTGTGGACATGGACACCGACCGCACTGTGCGTACTGGACAAGCTAGAAAGGCCTTTCTAGATGTAAGAAAATAATGATGGGCCTTCAGAAGCAACATTAGTGAACGTTACTGATGGCTTGGGGCAGAAGAAGTAAGCACAGCATATGGCTAAATATTGAACATCTACAGTGGTTAGATAAACACACTGTTGTGGTAAGGTTTTCTTATGTCTTACAGGAAGCAAGTGGTTTACAGATCACTATATATTGTCCTTAAGAGTAACTTAGAAAAAAAAATGCTATTATATATGTATAAAAGTTATATATGTTAAATTATTAAAATGTAGTGTATTAAAGTAGAATGCTATCTGAAGTTTTTGTTTGAACCTTTTGCCTTTTTTATTTTTTGGCCTGCTAGTCCTGAGGACAGTGGGCAGGCTGGGTGGGGTAAGCCCCATTGGCCCTTGTGCAAGGGTTCTAGAGTGAGACTATTTACTGAGGTTTATTACAACTGGAAGGGAATGAGTATAAAAGTGGAGGCTCAGCTGTAGTAGTTTCAGTACCTTTGGATAAACTGACCCCTCAGGATTTCACAATTGCTAATTAAAGCAGAGCACTCACTGCTTGGAGGCAGGTGTAAGGCGGGTGTTACTCCTCTATAAAACCACTCTGTTAGAGAAGTGAGTGAGATAAAATTGATGCTTTTGTAAGCTTTCTAATGATGACGTCAGTCTGTGAGTTCTCTGTCCTACCCAAGTGAGGTTTATGAGTATGAAGAAACTAACCCACAGCCATGACTGCAGCCAGGCACATATGTCTGCGGGCATGGAGGCTTATAATAAGTCCTGTTTGGTCAGTTTATACCTGCTGGACTTTGTATTGTCTGGCAGCTGCTAGTGTTAAAGATTCTCAAAAGTACATATTGTTGCCAAAACAGTAAAGCCTGGAACTTTGACTGTTTACAGTAATTTTGGATTTGTATTCAAAGGTGAAGCTCTTCCTCAAGGCACTAAGAAGGGTATGTGGCTATCTCTTTTTTTGGGGTGTGCCCGTAACTATTTGGGAATACATCTCTGGAAGGCTATAGTGGAGCTATGTTGGTCTGAGAACTGTAGTGATAGCATGTTTGATGCTAACACAATTCCAGAGGAGTTTTCCCTGGCACCTTACCCCCACCCTTTCACTTCCCATATGATGGTTGCAAGTTCATGACGGTGTCTTCCCATAGACACTCAGCTTGAGTCAAGGGCTGTTGGTAGAGTGTTTCCATGCATTCTCTGTCTTCTTGGGGGGAAGCCTTGTTCTCAAAAATGCCTCCCCAGACCACCTTGGCTTGAGACTTTCTTCTCTGAATTATCTTGGGATACAGTAGAGACTATCTACAATAGTACAATGACCTAAAATTATGTACAGTGTCCAGCCTAAAATCTATAAAATCTGTTCAAAGTTTTCTACTGACATGTATCAGCTGTGTGAGCTGAGACTTGATAGCTCTTATATTCAACTGCTTGACTTTGCCTTTGGAAAGGTCCCTGAGCTGAGAGCACCTTCCTTCTGCCCACGGTGTGCCATCCAGGATACCTGCCCACACAGTGAGTGCTGTGTGGTTTCGGTTGGCCACAGAGTTCTGTTTGTCTTTAAAGCACTTAAGCAGATCCCTAAGTGTGGACACGTAATGTAGCTTCTGGAATCAAGGCAACAGTGAGTGGCTGTCAGGTCTTAAAAGTTTCTAAGGGGCTTGCACTTAGAAAACAGACAAGAGAAAGAGTAATTTAAAAGAACTCCGGTAGGACACAATGGAGGTTAATTTAATTACAGCTTCGCTTTTTGGGACAGCGATGTCACAGGCTGGGTAGCTATGTTTGTCCTGTGAATTGACCTGCAAATCAAGACAGTGCTGTAATATTCCTCCTGGTGGTGTCCAGCTGTCTGGCACAGAGCCTTGCAGGTGGAACATCGTGAAGGGCATGCTATAATTACAGCACTGTGATGTGGCGTTATTGCACCACTCAAGGACACGCCACTGTCGTCTATCCACTGAGGTGTCGCAAGAACGAGATTTGTGAGTTTTACTTCAGTTGAGCTTTTGCAGTGACTGGCTGCCACTCCCTCCCAAACTTTCTGTTCTTTAAGATGAAGGTGAACTTAGGACGGCCATAACCTTATAGGAAAGCAGTTTTCTAGACTGTGTTTGGAAAAAAAAAGATTCAGAAAACAGATGGGTTCTGTTGTGTTAGCGGCATACAGTACACATACAGCTCCCAGGCCAGCATTGCACCAGAGATCACCTTGCCTCAGGTTTCCTTAGCACACCCGTCTAAAATACCAGAGAGCCTTTGCTAATGCTCAGAACACTAGGACAGCAAATGTAGGTGGTTCTGTGTAAATGAAATCTAATTTGGTCTGATTTGGCTGATTATTTGATCAGTAATTATTTTTATACAGATTTATGGGCAGTTTCATATAGGAAAAATACCCCCTACCCTGTGTGTGTAACCTTAGCAACCAAACAAAACCTTAAACTTGTTGGTTTCTTGCTTTTGAGAGGCTTTGTCAAAGCAGCACTTATTTTAAATTTGAAAAGTTTTAAAGTATTAAACTAGAAATGAAAACCAGCAATTGTCTAGTTATATTTCCAAATACATAGATGGTTTTGCCTATTATGTTGAATTTTACTGTAATTTCTTTGAAAAGTAAGAAACAATTAAGTGCCAGTATAAATTCATTTTTTGTTTTTTTTTAAATAAATTTTATAGCAGAAAGGAGGGCTTGATTTCTAAATAAGCTTGTTCATATTCTTGGAATAAAGTATCAGCTCCATTAAGAGTTTTGTAACTGTGGTCTGCATCCCCAGGATGCACCTGCCAGGTTCTGAGTAATACTTAGGGAATAGAGCAGGAAAGAGCAGACATCAGCAAGCAATTTACCTAGCTAGACATTGTAGAGACATTGAAAGAAAAGTTGGAGAAATCGTAAACACTTACCAAAGGTGGACAGTGCTGAGATTCGGAGTCCGTGTGCTAGGTGCTGAGGGCTGAGGAGCAGAATCTGTTCTCACGCTGGCTCGCTGGCTCGGTGAAACTGGAGCCGGCTGTTCCAGTGGGAGGGATTTAAGTGTAGGAGTTGAGCCCTTAGGGCGTAGAGATGCACCTGATATTCCTCCGCCTGCAGCTACAGTTCATGTGTTTGCACCCACTGAGCTCTAAGCAGCCTCACTGAGCAGGGACTCAGAAAGTGCAGATGCCCCTTAGGACTCAAGGTTTACTAAGGGAGTGGGGGTGAGTGGGGGGCGGGGCGGGGGGGTGTCCTGTTAGGGCTGTCCAGTTGCTGAGGAGTCAAGATCCCAGGACGCAGAGTATAGTGCTGACGCGCTGATGTACTTTTTTTTAAGTGTTTGATATATGTCAAAGATTCAGGTGTAGAACTTTAACTTCCCCTTCATTATTCCAGCATATGTACATAGCAGCAGAGAAACACAAATTTATCTTGAAATATATGTCACCAAAGACACTAATTGTGTTTTTGTTGTGAGGGCCTCTGACCATTTTGGTGATTTTCACCCTTCTTCCCAAGGATTTTTGTTGAGGTCACCCGAGAACCAGGGTGGCAAAGAGGATGCTAACCTTGCTGCCTTGTCACGGGAACCTGCCAGGACATGTCCAGGGCCAGCACTGGTTGTGGAGCTGACATGTGCTGTCTGTCATTCGGGTGTGAGCATTGTACACCCTCACGCCCCCTCTTTTTAACAATAAATTAGATTTTAAATTTTGGAGCTATTCTACCCCCCACCCCATTTACTTATTTGCTCTGAGGTTTTACTGCAGTGAAGGCTAGAATGTGATGTCAGTTTGGGGACAGGAAAAGGACATTGTGGTGTTTGTCAGGCTCTTGGTCATATGCGAAGCTTCTGGCAAGGGCCAGAGCACCAAAACAAAGACTTGACTCTCTAGGGATGGAGCTCTGGTACTCTCCCCCACCACCTACTTAAGACTTAAAATTTTACTTGGATTTACCTTTATATTTAATTCTTTTGTTTGTTTTAATTTATTTTTAGATCTGTTTTATGCACATGAGTGTTTTGTCTGCATATGTGTACTATATGCTTGCCTGGTGCCCACAGAGACCAGAAGAGTAAATCAGAACTGGAGCCGTAGACATTTGTGAGCCACCACGTAGGTGCCAGGAATTGAACCTGGATCCTCTGGAGGAACAGCCAGTGCTTTCAACTGCTGAGCTGCCTTTCTATCCTCAATGTTTAATTCTTTAAAACTTTCTTTAGTTACTTTTGTCTCATTTATATGAAGAATCAAAAATAGGTGTATAGTCTTACAAGAACAGCAGTTCCCTAGGATTCTTCACATCTCTTGGTGGTTAGCAAATTACCTCACACTCTGGCTTGAGACATTCACCAGTTTGCTACATCTATGGTTTTGGAAGGAGTCTGGACAGTGCTCCTGGGGCAGTGATTCAGTACTGTGGTGTTTACTGAGGCCCTCCAGTATGGTGAAGCCCCCTAGCTGCTTGCTTCTTTAGAGGACTCCACAGAGGATGATGGCCTTTGGACATCGCAGGCCCCCAAGAGCAGGTGGAGAGGCCAGGCTGAGAATTATCCTAGTGCCATTTCAGTTGCACTTCTTTGATGGAACAGTTGAGGCAAGCTAGGTTCAAGGGAACGTTAGTAGGACATTGCTGGATATTTTACTCCCTTTCCACCATTCCCACTTAATATTGCTTCGTATTTGGTGTTTGCTCCTTGATTCTAACTTGCAATCCCAGTTTCAGTTGACTCCCTTAGTGGCAAATGAGGCTTACCTCTTCTGCCTGTGTGTCACCTCCCACATCCTGCTGGGTGCTCTGTCCTGTCTTTGCTGCTGCGTAGCTTCTATGTTCCGTCCCCTCTGTTTTCTAACCACTTGTGGGCCTTGTTTTCTGCATGTTTTAGTCAGTGATGACGATGCTACATTGACCCTCTAAACACTTGAACAGACATACTGATGTAATATTATTATTTTACAGTGCTTCCTTCAGTGGAGAGTCCTCTTGTAGCATATATGGCTTTCATGGGCATTGTCTGTTTTGAGGCCCAGCCTTCCACCATTTTCCTATAAGCTCTGGCAGCTTTGGACTGATGGCATCCAGATGCTCTGGGTTTTGATTAAGGGCAATCTCTGGTTGTATGAGATCATATGCAGTCGCCTCTTCTTTCTCCTTATATTTTCAATTTCCTTAACTGTATTTTCTGACTTTTCCATGAAGCATATTCCACAGTCAGGATCTCTGGTTTCTGAGAGTTGTGACCTTGCTTTGATACCTTGTTCTAACTGCTCTGAATATTTTAGTGATAGTTTCTGACAGAATGAGAGGGCTTCAGGCCTTTATGCAGGGATTCAGGTCTGTCTCCTGCAGGGCAGGCCTTCTTTAGTGCTATTGGTTGAAAGAAATCCCCAGAGTTGTTGGTGACTAAAACCTTGAGCTTTTTATGGACTCTGGCTGGCCTTCTTCTTTGGTTCCTAAGCAAATGTGCTTCTAGCCTCCTAATGCTTCCTTCTGTTGCTATATTTTATATCCTCTTTAACCTCATAGCTTATGCGTTAGAAAGTGGAGGAGGAGGAGGGTCTGGAGAGATTGCTTAGCAATTAAAAGCACTGACTTATTTAATCAATAGACCTAGGTTCTCTTCCCAGTACCTACATTGTGGCTCAACCATCTGTCCCAGGAGATCTGATGCCCTCTTCTGGCCTCCGAGGGCAGCAGGCACGCACATGGTGCATATATGTAGGCAAAACACCTATAGACATAAAGAGAAGAAGTCTTTTCTCTTGTCTTTAGTGAGGTTCAAACTCTATGTTTGGTCTCAGTCTTTTTCATGACCTAAATGTCTTGCTGAAGTTTCTGAGAAGTAAGTAAAATCTGAGAGTGGCAGTTGGTGTTTACTGAGCATCTTCCATGTGGGTCCTTATGCTGAGTGTCACTTGCATCATCCCTTGTAGTCACAGGAACTGCTGTGCACCTGCTTTACAATAGTTAAATGAGCACAGAGTGGTTAAGTAACTTGACCCAGGAACCTAGTCTGGTAGGTAATAATTTCATCATGTAGCATGGGAGGTAAGCTGGGGTATAGACCGGGTATCTGGGGCAGCTGCCACCTCTGGACAGCAGCATCCCAAATGAATGCAGACAGGTGCTGTTGGTTACAGGTAGTGTTATGAATTTGATCAGCTTCATCAGAGCTTATTTTCCTGGGTCACTGCTGGAGCCATCTGAGGGATGCTTTTCTGCACTGCAGGGTGTGGAAAGCAAGCAGTGTATGGTCAGATGTAACATAGGTATTCTTCTACTGCATGGCTTGGCTCTTAGTTTCCTTCCAATCCCTTAAACATTTTTTTTTTTTTAAACCTGTGCTTGAGCTAAGCCGAATCTCTTTTGATGCAACACAGGGCCGTGCAGTATGTAAGAGGGTCAGCACAAGCTTTGCCAAGTCTGTTCAGCCACCTCACACAGCAACCTCTCTCAGAAAACATCTTTGAAGAAGAAAGGGGATCACTTATATTTCTTCCCTCCTTACAAAAAATCAAACTATTTTTCCTGTAACTTTTTTGTGCTCCTTTTTTGTGAGGAACATCTAAAAAGTAAAAAGGAAATGAAAATTGCTGTAGTGATATTACAAGTCTGGTTTCAGTTTCCCGGTGCCCTGCTGTGCCCCAAGGGCAGTTGTAGGCAGCAGACAGCTCACTCTGAGGCATTCTACTCAGGTTCTGCTGGTGACATGATTGGGGTAGGAGTGCAGGGGAAGGGCCACAGCAGACTCCTGGGGAGTGAACAGTCTTCTGGGTTTTATGTCAACACAATATTGTACTCCTGGGCTTTAAGAAGGCTCGGGGTCTGCCTCAGTATTTAGTAAGTCCGTCTTTGTCTTTGTCCTTGCCTCAATGGCTTCTTTCCCACTGAAGAGGGTGACTCTTAGGGTTTCTTGATTCGAATTCCTTATCAGTTAGGATTGTCGTAGTGAGAGACTATCCATGAAAACAAGTTCTTTGCCAATCCCTTAAGAGCTAGTTCTGAGGTGATCGGTGGCCCCTTCCCATCATCCCTTCCTCTCCTTCCCAAGCCTTCCTTTTCTGTCTGTGTTAAGGTAAGTTCTGGCTAGACTGTGAAGAGCTCTGTTCCCAGTGGTCTGGACACTCTCATAGACTTGGGTTTGGCCCTAGGCACTGCTCTTGTTTTGCTCAGAGTCACTAGGCAGATTTGGAGCTATAGCCCAGGGGGCCAGTGCTGCTGTTGCTCAGTAGACAGAACTGTTCAGAGCTTCTGCAGGCCCATCAGGGCATCTGGCCAAGATGGGGAGGAGCCATCTTACTTCCTCCTCGCTCCTCCAGGGTAGTGGGCCAGATGTGGGCTATGATCACTGATTACTGACCAATGAGACCTATGTCTCATCTCACAGCCTTAAGGGTCCTCACCTGCCATAAGGCAAGAGGTAGGCATGTTAATGGAGCCCTTAATGCTTCCTGGTAGTCTTTAGGACCCAGATATGTTCAACCTTTTGACATTGAAACATGACATTCTTGTTTACAGAATTTATGCTCAAGAACCTGCAATTGAATTAACAAAATAAAACAACAACAAAAAACCCTCAGTGTTTTAAGTAGTTTTACAATTTTGTGTAGGGCTGATGCTGCATTTATCACTCTCTAGCTGGATGCACACCTTGGGCTGTGGGTTGAACATGGCTGGTAGGTGGTGTACTACGTGGTCTCTTATTTTAAACAAAACTTAAGAATATTAGTGGATTTCACACACCTATTTGGCAATACAGAATTAGTTGGACAAGTCTAGTGAGATGGGACCGAAGTGTGTTAGAAAGTTTTATTGTTGATCATTTACTTTCCTGAGAGTGGTAAATATAGAGCTTCAGGAAACCTGAAGGCTCAGATAGTGATACCATCACTTAAGTTTTAATTTCTTTATTAAGGTGATGCCACTCTAAGCTTTTATAGACTTGGAGATAATTTGTTTTGGGAAGTAGGTGGGGACAAAAAGCACCTCTTCCACTTTTCCTACAAAAGCTCATGAGGGTGAGTGGTGTCTCACTGAGGGGTTCCCTGTGGTGGGAGGCCTGGCTGTACCAGAATGTGGCCTGTGGGCAGCTTGTGTAGGGCTGTGTGGAACCAGGTTCCTTGTGGCTCTTCAAGAGCCTTCAGGGTGAATGATTGAGGGTGAAAGGCTTTTTGTTTGTGTTTGTATAAACAGTCCCTGGTTCTTCCCGTCCCTCCTGGTGTTGGTTGGCGCCTTTGCTCTGTGTCTAAAGGGAAACCTGAAACTCTGAGCAGCGGCTTGCTTTGTCTTTGATTGGGAAACTCAGTTTGGGTTTGTGAACTTGGGCCAAGTCTTGAGGATTCCCACAGTTTTCCTCTCCTGCCTGCTCTCCCAGCCCAGCAGTGCAGTTCTGGGGCCTTGTTAGTCTTCCAGGTGTAGCTCAGGAACTTTTCTCTGGACACTTACACTGTGCTCACATCCATAGAGAGAAGTCAGTTAAACCAAACAGGGACAGATAAATTCTAAAAATTGAGCAGACAGAAGTGCGGACAGCTCTGTGCTTCTTCCCTGACTGGCCTCTCAGGTTGGATCATCTGCTGCGGTCTGCTGTCTCTGAGTCACATTCTTTACCAAGCTTGATCTTGAGGATTTTTCCCCCCATTGGCTGTGCCTGAGCCTATCACTTTCCATCAATTGCAATGAGTGTCTTTTAGCCTTTTGCTTTTTAAAAAATGTTTATTTTGATCTGCTTCCTCTCTTTTTTCTGTTACAGTTTTCATTGCTTCTATTCTTAACTTTTATTGTTGTTGCTGCTGTTTTGAGACAGAATCTTGCTGTAGAGCCATTACTGGCCTCATAGCAATTTCTCTCTTGCTTCCTGGGTGCTGGATTATAGACATTAATTTTTCATTTTTTAATTTAAATTTCTTTTACTTATTTGATGGATGTGGATATTTTGTCTGCATGTCTGTTATTATTTAATGTGTATGGATGCTTTGTCTGCATGTATGTCTGTGTACCACATGCATCTTGGTGCCTACAGAATCCAAAAGAGGGCATCAGATCTTCTGGGGCTGGAATTACAGAAGTTTGAGAACCATCATGTTGGGAATGAAACCTGAGTCCTCTGATAGGGAAGCTAGTGTTCTTAACTGCTGAGCCGTCTTTCTGGTTCCACTTTTCATTTTTAAAAAATTAGTCTTCTGGCCTCTGGCACCAGCAATGCAGGTGGTGCACAGACATACATGCAGGCAAAACACCCATATACATTAAAAAGAAAGGAAAGAAAAAAGAGAGGATGTTGCTCTATAGTGTTACTGGTCTGGAACTCAGAATCCTCCTGTTTCATTTGCCCAGTGCTAGGATTACAGGTGCGTATACTTTGCTTGGCTTTCCCCTTCTCTTTGTTAGAGTGTCCTCTTTGTTTATTTGTGTGTTTTTTTTTTTTTTTTTTTTTTTCTGATACAGGGTCTCTCTATGTAGCTCTGGCTGTCCTGGAACTCACTCTAGACAAGGCTGGGCTCAACCACAGAGATCTGCCTGCTTCTGCCTCCCAAGTGCTGGGATTAAAGGTGTGGGCTTCAAGTTTGTTTGGTTTTGAAAACAAGAATTAAATAAAGATCACCCTTAATTGAACACATCAGGCATTGCTCTATTTGTTGAAGTTTTAATTCTCATGACTATCTATTTTATAGCAAGGAGAAGGGAGGGTCCAGACCCTACACCTTCATTCTCAAGTCTTTAGCATGTTTCCATTCACTTCCTAGGCTGATGCCCAGGGTTTTCTATCCTGTGAACCATCCAGGTCTTCCCTGGAGGTTCCAGGAGAGAGTTACACCAGTGAGAGGAAAGCAGCGGTAGAATGAGTACCTGTGAGTCAGGGCACTTCCGTCTGTAGTGGCCCTGCCTCCCTGATCATGTGCATATGGTCATTTAACCTTGGCCTTGCTAGCTCTGAGTTGTGCATTATATGTGTGTGGTACAGGTGGTGACCCTGATATATTACTGACACTGTAGTAAAGTAAAAGTCAGTAGGGATGCAGAGATAAGTTGGTAGCTCCAGTTCCTTGGGAGTTCTGTACATTATTGATAATAATAAAGCCAAGTAGGAAGCCAGTAGGAAACAAGATACTAGACATGCATGCTGTACTGTCTAATATTGTACATGAATGTAATATTTGAACAGTAGAAATGCCAGGTTTGGATCATGTAAAAAAAAATTAAAAAAATATATTGTACATTCAGTGGTGTAAAATAATCCTTAAGTGTTTCAGTTCCTCTGCATCTCACCGGCCTCTCTCTGGCATCTCTGCTCTGCTCTTAAAATAAATCCTTAAGGAGTTCCAGCAGTGGACTATGTGAATCTATTCCTCAGATTGTGAAGTAAGTGAAGTAACGTTAATGAGTAAGGCACTGATACTTGCTTGGAAAATCAGTGGTTTGGAGTTGACACTCCTTTGGTTTGGATTGGGAGGCCAGAGGATAATCTTGGATGTCATTCCACTGACACTTTCTACCTTTTTCTTAAAGATTTTATTTTTTAACTTGTGTACATGTATACAGGTGCCTGTGGAGGTCAGAAGAAGGTGTTGGATCCCTTGTACCTGGATCTGCAGGCTGTTGTAAGCCATCTGATGTGGGTGCTAGAACTGAACTTGAGTCTTGTTCAAGAGTCCTGGGTGCTCTTAATCACTGAACCAGCTCTTTAGCCTTCCACCTTGCTTTTGAGACAGGATTTCTAACTGGTCTGGAGCTCCTTGGTAGACTAGGCTGACTGCCCAGCAGTTCCCTAGGGATCTGTCTATCTTCCTTTCCCTAGTACTGGGATTACATCACATATCATGATGCCTGGCTGCCATCGCCTCCTCCTCCTTAATAAAATCATAGGGTTCTGGGGATTCAACTCAGGTATTCACTCTTGCTTTACTTTACTGATTGGGCCATCTTCCAGGCCCATTGACTACTTTAAAGTGATTAATTCAGCATCATGTGGGATATGTAGGGTTGTACAACCATTGCTTCTGTCTCATTCCAAGACATTTTTATCACCACAGAAAACATCAGAGCCCAGTCACAATCACCCATATTCTTCCCTAACATTAACAACTACCAGTTTGCTTTCTGTCTTTGTGAGTTAGTAAGTTAGAACTTTTGGATATGGCTTCTTTCACTGAGTACAATGAATTCAAAGTTCACCCATGTTTCAGAACTTAATTCCTTTTAAAGATTGAATGCAGTGATGTATGGGTTGTTTCCTCCTCGGCTATCATTAGTAGTTCTGCTGTGGACATTTCTACAGAAGTATTGGTTGAGTTACAGTTTCTCTGTCTTCTGGGCACACACTGGATCTTATGGTACTTAGTCTCCTGTCCACCAAGTTGTTTTCCATGGCACAGTATTATCTTACACCTCTAGTTGTGTACTGCAGATGATTTTTTTTTTGAAATAGAAACCATCCTTTATGTCCAATCTGGTAGGTATAAAGAGTATGTTTATGTGATTTTGATTTACATTTGCCTCTGTGACTAAGAATCTCAAGCATCTTCTTATGTTCTTATTGGCTGTTTGTGTATCTGTTTGGGCGAATGTCTCTTTAAAGAGATTTATCTTTTTTGGGGGGGCGGCCTGAGTATGGTAGTACATATGTCTGATCTCAGTGCTAAGAGAACTAGGCATGTGGAATACACATTTGAGGCCACTCTGGACTACCTTAGTAAGACAATGTCTCCAAAGAGACAAACAAACCTTAAAAAACAAAACAAAACAAAAACAAAAACAAAAACCTAACAGCTCATACCTGGTTTGTATTTGAGGGTGTGAGTGGTGTTGAGAGACACTTATTTATTTTTTGAGAGAGAGTGTGTTTCTTTCTTTTTTTTTTTTTTTTTTTTAAACTTTATTTATTTACTTATTTATTTGCCTTGGTGTTTGCCTGGAACTGGAACTACAGACAGTTGTTAGCTGCCATGTAGGTGCTGGGAATTGAACCCGGGTCCTCTGGAAGAGCAGAGGGTGCTCTTAACCGCTGAGCCATCTCACCAGCCCCCGAGAGTGTGTTTCTTAAATGATCTTGAACTTGTAATTCACCTGCCTAAGTCTGTCTAGTGCTACAATTACAGGTATATATTGCCATGCCTGGGGAGTTTGTATAGTATGGATACTAAATCCTTACTAAGCTACATGATTTGCAGATTTTTTCTATTATATTATTGATTTTATTCATTTGATAGTATCTGTTTTACATCAATACATATATTTACTATCTCTTTTGTGTGGTTTTTTTTTGTTTTCAGTGTGTATATGAATGTGTCTGAATACGTGGATTAAGAATGGGCTTTTAACTGGATATGGGCTACATAGTGAGACCCATCTCAAAAACAAAAACAAGTCCAAAACTTTTAAAAGTATCTTTGATCCTTTTGCCTTTTAATTGGAGTTCGTATTCTGTGTGAAACAATGTATTGTTCAGTAAAGGAAAGCGCCAACATGTCAAGGTGGTCTGTGTCTCAGTTTTTATTATTCATGTGTCTGTAGGAGCCATGTGCATTATAAGACCTCTCTACTTGTGTTACCTTTTGTTTTTGAAAGTGTAAATCAGCACAGGTCAGACCTGAGCTATGGTATTTGTGAGCATGGGTGATAGTGTCCTGTTTAGCGATGCAGTACATTAAGGTGTCTTTTTTTCTTTCTTTCTTTCTTAAAGATTTTATTTATTTATTATGTATACAACATTTTGCCTCCACTATGCCTTTGTGCCAGGGAGGGCACCAGATTTTAAGACTGATGGTTGTGAGCCACCATGTGGTTGCTGGAATTGGACTCAGGACCTTTGGAAGAACAGTTGGTGCTTTTAACCTCTGAGCCATTTCTCCAGTCCCCACTAAGGTATATTTCTACCCACATTGTTTCATTATTTTAGACACTTTGATTGTGTTTATGCCATTTGATGAAAAAATTACACCTATTTTTCTTTTGTATATCTTTCATTTGTGTCATGGGACAACTTTGGGGATTTATTTTTCTTCTGCCATGTAGTTCCCTGGGATAGAACTCAGATTGTTAGGTTTGGGGCAAGCACCTCTACCTGTTGAGTCATCTTGCTGGCCCATTGATGAAAATATATTTTACTGAGAAGTCTTGCTCCCTAATCAAAACTTTCACTTGCTGAGCTTATTTTCACACTGCCCAGTGTAGCATGAAGTTTCTGGCCTCTCCAGCCTGTGGTCCACAGATTTACGGTCCCACAGAATCACAGATATATTAATTACAGTCTGCTTGCTAATTGACCTGGGGCCCAGGCATATAACTTGCTAACTCTTTACTCTTAAACTAGCTCACCCTTCTTATCTTGTTCAGCCATGTGGCTCAGTATCTTTTCTCAGCAGCATTTCAACTTCTTTCCTCTGCATCTCACTGGCCTCTCTCTGGCATCTCTACTCTGCTCTTCTTGTTCCCAGTTTTCTTAGTCTGATAGCCCTGCCCACACATCCTGTCTGCCTTCAGCCAATCAGCATTTTTATTAAACCAGTAGATGGGACAATTATTTACAATGCAACCTAATCCTTTTATAGTCCAGTCTTGTCTTTTGTGTTTTTCTAGCTAGCCCTCCTGCTAGTGGTGATGATGTGTGGCCAGCTGATTGTACTGGGGAGTTGTACAGCTGATTTTGCTGACTGAAGAACCCAGGTTCTAACACTTCAGGTTAGCTGTGGAAGCAGGACCCTGAAAGTGCTTCACACAGTTCCTGGGCTTGAGTGTGTCTCCCAGAGCAGAGAACAGCTGAGACTTCATGTGCCTTTATGGGAGTTCCCTGTGTTTTGTTCTCTGTTCTCAGTTTTATGTTTGCTGATCCCTCTTGTGTGAAGGGCTCATTGTGAACAGAGCACTGTCTCTCCTGAGACCCAGTTGCTTGCTTTACTCAGACACGTTGCACTTATGGAAATGAGGGAAGGGATTTGCGGTACGTCTAGCTAGTAGATATGAGTGGAACTCTTAGTCTCTACATGGGAGTCTGGGCTTTACCCTTGATCCTGAGTCCACGTGTAGTGTAGTAACATGTGGTCCCATAAAGTGATAGTGTCTTCAGGACTGTAGTTTGTGTTACTTAGCTTTTTTGTTGCTGTGACAAAATACCTGACTCGAAAGGAAAGATGTATTGTGGCTTAAGTTTCAGAGTTTCAGTCCCAGGTTGTCTCAAGGTGAAACAGAATATCATGGTGGTGCAAATATATGGAGGAGGAAGGTATGGCTTGCCTTCCTCCTGGTGGCCAAGGAGAGAGAGAGAGAGAGAGAGAGAGAGAGAGAGAGAGAGAGAGAGAGAGAGAGAGAGAGAGAGAGAGAGAGAGAGAGAGAGAAAGAGAGAGAGAGAGAAGCATTTGGCTCCCAAATATACACACCCCCCCCCTCACTGACCTATTTCTCTAGAAGATTCTACTTCTTAAAGTTTCTCCCAATAATGTCATCAAATTAAGCATTCATCAATATATAAATCCATTAAGTCAGCACTTTCATGATCTGATCACCTCTCAGGGACCGGCTCCAACAGCTGGAAACCTAGCCTTCAGCACATAAACCTTTCACTTGACTTGGACACTTTTAAACCATAATGGTTCTCTTGTAGTGACTTTTTTTTTTTTTTTTTAAAGAAAGTGAGTGCCATAAAGAATGGATGTTGTGCCTGTGAGCTGTGCAGGTGATAAATAACATTTTTTGTTATCTATTTTGAGTTCAATTCCTGTGGTGAACACAAGTGATGAGGGTTAGAATTCATGATTGCAGATACCAACCAATTGAGCATCCTTTGGAATTGGTAGCCAAGGCTGACTGCCAGGCAGCGTGATAGTGGAAAGTCTGAGACCTACTCACCTGGTGCAGACCCACCAGGAACTGCATGTCTCCCTGCCCATGATTATGACCTGGAAAGTTGTAGACATGTGGAATGGTGGCACCAGAACTTTTCCAATTGCTTAGTTGAAGATGGGTGCCAGGCTTGCCATTAACCACTACGGACTTGCTACCATGTTAGATGTGCCCTCTATGACCTTGGACCATTTGCTCCTTCTGGTGTCTTGTGTATCTCTATCAACATTGCCTTGGGGTTAGTGCACATCACTGACATTGCACTCTCCTGGGGTCCTGTTGTCTCTGAAGTAGCTGTGATGTTTCCAGAGGCTAGACTCAGGGTCATTGTCTTGGGTCATTGGAGGCTGGGCCTTGGGCCTGGGGGCCCTGGCTGTCAGGTAGAACTGGTCTGGCTTCCTGGTTTAGCCTTTAATCCTCCTGGACGCTGTTTTTGCTTCTTTCAAGCTGTTGTACTTGCCACTCTGTCATTAGCTGTGGGTGTTTTTGTACCAGCAGCACAGCATCAGCAGAGGAGCACACCCTGCCTCATGGTTATGCCATGCCCCGTCCTTCCTCTGTGATGGCCTCTGGTGGTGGCAGTGGGCAGGAACTGGCAGGCCCTTGCCTCTGTGACAGCTGCTAGGGTGATAACAAAAGCAACCAGTGGCATAGATAAAGGGAGTCAATACTAGGTCTTGTTGCAAATGGTCACTCAGGGACTTAGGCAGTGCTTAATTGGCAAAGAACCACTAGGATCACTTGGTCTGGCTGGAAGTTTGTCTTGGAGATCCAGCAGATATACTGGCTGACTGATGACGGTCTTTTTTGTCAGCCTGATGTTCTTTTCTTGTGCCTTTGCTGGGCACCACTAAACTCCTGGCAGGGGATCCAGCCACAGCCTAGTGACCTTGTTTGTTGTGGTACTTCTGTGTTTGGACAGTTGTGAGAATCATATCCCTTTGCCCTATATTGAGGAGTCTGTTCTGCTTCCCTAGGAGACTATACTGACCCTGCTTGAATGCTCCAACCTGATTTTGTTTGGATAATACAGGATGGGATTCATGGGGCTGTTGATGTACCTAGGCATGGAGAACACAGTGAAGGGGAGGTGCAGCTGTGGGAATGCCCTGTTGTGAACATGTAATGTGGAGCCCGTGGTACTGTGTGTACACCCTATCATTGGCAGATGGAATGGGGTCCATGGTACTGTGTGTACACTCAGTCATGGGTAGTTAGGATGAAATATGTGAGGCTGTTGTACTCCTAGTTGGACAGTGGATTGAAGTCTGTGGGAGCTATGCATATGCTCTGCATGGGCAGGTGCAGTGAAGCTATGCGGTTGTATGCTCATTCTGTCAAGAAAAGTACAATGGAATTCAGGAGCAAGGATATCTTGGAAGGCTTTACCTATTTGCCTTTCAGTACAACATGGAAGAGAAACCTCTCATGAGCTGATTTTGGCAGAAGCCTCCATTTTGTCTAGGCCCTAAGTTTAGGCCTCAGTTGTCCTATTCTGATGAAGTGGGGGTTTGATGGGAAATGAATTGGGCACTCCTGTGGGTTCTGGCTTTTCCCTCTGGTGTCACCTGCCATTTTTGTTGGTTAGTTGTTGTCAGACATCTGAGAGCACTTGGACACCACGTTTCATTTTTAGCAGCTGTAGCTCTTCTTGGAACCTCTGCTAGGAATGAACCCTTGTAAAATGAAGCAGTGTCTTGCATGTGAGGGTGAAAGGGCAGGTGGCATAGACCTGTGTGCTACCTTAGGAGCTGTTACTTCCAGGGCGTGGAACATAACTGGGACTGAGAGAGAGTCATTGCTGCCTTTGGTTAGCTGGCATGTAAGAAACACTTCCAGGTAGGGTGTTCCTAACTGATAGTGTCCTCTAGGGGGGCAGAAGAACATTTGACTTCCTTGTTATCTTGAATACTTGCATGCTCTCTCTTAGTGTTTTCTGCCAACCGTCTGGAATACATGGGGACACAAATGGACTCTTGTTTCCTGTTGTCTCTGTCACCCTAACCATGTGGGTTCTCTAGAAACTGTTTAGTTTTGTTTTTTGCTTTTTACAGACGAGGTTCTGAATGAACCTCAGACTAACCCAGAACTCTTGGAAATCACTTCTTTCAGCTTTCTGAGTACTGGAATTAAGGTGTGAGCTATCAAGCCTAGCTTTACATGGAAGCTTTGCTGTGTTCTATTAGACATCTATGAATGTAGTTTAATGGATGTTTTGCTGCTATCTTTGATTCCTAACCATTCACCTATGCCTTCTCCATGTCTTCTCAGTAACATTAGGTGAAGAAGGTCTTTTGGCCTTTCCATCCAGACAGGTGCTAAACCATGCTCAATCAGTATGACTTCTCAGAGTTTTGTGCTCTTCTTGACATAGTCTAGTCTTAGTTTTTTTGGGCTTCTATAACAAATCACCCTATACTGAACAAATAATTTGTGAACAGAAGAAATCTACTGCTTGTTCCCAATTTGGAGCTGAGAATCCCAGATGAAGCAGCAAGCACTTGCTCTGTCCTTCTGTAAGGAAGGGGTTTAAGAACCTTCTTAAGCTACTGAATAAGACACTTAATCCATTCTTTGTGGGGTCTTCATAACCTCATTCCATATCCCATTTTGACAACACACCAGGGCCTATGTTTCAAGACATGAGCTTTGGAGGGACATAGATATTCTAACTACAGACAGTGCTTCCATGCACCTCTTGTAGATATTTTGTGGTTGTTGGGACATCATTACATCTGCACAAATATAACCTGTGCTGGGGTCAGGGCATTGTAACCAGGTGATATTCAGGCTGCTCCTTTGGTGCTTCTTAGGTGAGCTATCCTCTTGTTGTACATCCTAAGCTTTTGCTTAGGTCTCAACTTGCTTTGGGTTTTGTCTAGTCATTCTTCATTGCTTTGACAATATACCTGAGAAAAGGGCATCTGGAACAAACACCTTTGGTACCAAGATTTCAAAGTGTAATCAGCTGGTCCTGTCGTATGAAGCAAACCATTATGGTAGAGGAAGTATAGTGAGGAGAACAGCCACACTGTGACCAGAAACAAGCACAGGAGAGAGTTGAGGCAGGAGATAATAATCTTTTAGAACATTTCCCTAGTGGCCTACTTCCCAGTCAGGCCCCACTGGCCATACACTGTGAGGTCATCAGTATCTGTTGAGACAGCTAGCACTCCTGGGTCCAGTCATTTCAGTAGTGCCACTAAGCCCTCAGTAATCTTTGGGGTACACTTCATATCCAAACTACAACAGCTTTTTTTATTATTATTATTATTTTTCCACTCTGGAGCACTTACAGATTTCAAGATTCTAAAGAAGTGTTCAGGAAGAACCAGTGGATTTTTCTCTGTGACACAACAGAATTACAGTGTCTAAGCCAAAATGTTAGCTGTACAGACTGTAGCTGGAAGAGATTCTCAGATGAGAGAATGTGACTCTCTGTTTGTGTATGTGTGCGTGCACGTGCATGTATGTTTACATGCTGTCAGCCCTAGATGTGACTTTGCTTAAACTACCCCCATAACTGAGATTTTAATATAGTGTCACTATAAAACTCATTGTCTTATCTCACCTCTGTTCTCAACTCCCGATTACAGCCATCAAAAATGTGGTGTTTATGGGCATCCCATACTTCTTACCAGCTGTTATATAGATTTTATCCGATTATCCAGCTGATGGGGATGGCAGTGGGTAAACATACCTCACCAATGTGTTTCTTGCCATTGTTCCCAGGAGGACCTGCTGCACCACCCAGGAGGCTGGGGTGGGTGGGCTGGGCTTAGAATTTCTGAAGGGTTCTCCCCTAGTGAGACTTCACCTGAAGTAGAAATGCCTCCTGTGACTGAATTTCTTGGTTGGGGGGGGGGCGGGAGTACCTTTGGAAGAAGAAGGGAATTGCTGAGCTGGTAACTGTGTACCTGCTTGTTGGATTTCCTCATGGAAACCTCAGGACACCTGGCTGGACTGTGTGACAGGTAGGCCTTAGCTCTTGGCTGTATGGCTGGGAGGTTTTTTGTTGTAGGATTTCTAGGACCCAGATGATTGCAGAACCTTTTTCTGGATTAATGTGGAGTTAATGTAGTGATCTTCTGGGTAGGTAAACACCTGAAGTACCCTGAAGAGAGCAGAGCCAGGTGATATCTGGAGGTTTGTATCCTGCAGCACTGGGCATGGAAAAGTGCACTCCCCAAGTGTGGGGTGAGTTGTTCCTGGCTCTTCAAGGACAGGCCAAGCCCACAAGTCTATACCTCCCTTGCTGCATGGTTGAGGATTCCATAGTCATAGGCAAGATGCTGCTGCTGCAGGTCGGTGAAGGGCTTCTGGGGCCATTCTGCCATGGCCTGTGGGAAATTAACCCACAGGTCTATGGAGCCTGACATTCTGTGCATCATTCTTCCTATCTCTGGCATATTCAAGGGGCATTTTTTTCCTGAGCAAGTTGGACTACATTCTTAAGGACAGTATGCTGGCTGTTGGTACAAGGGGCAGGTCCTATAGCCACACCTGATCCCGGAAGCTAGGACTCCGAGGTTCAGGCTCTGTGGACATGTCTCTACTCATGAGATCAGATGGCTGAGGACTGGTGCATGGACTTAGGCATAGCTTGAGACACACTGCTTTCTGTGATATGTCTGTTTGTTTGTCTGCCTGTCTGTCTATCTTGCCTGTTTTTGGCCTCCTGGGCTGATTGGAAGAGTTGATTTTTTTTTTTTTTTTCCATGCTCTTCTTTTAGGATTGCTCAGGCCACTGTATGCCTCCATCTCTGCAAGTTCTTTATCAAGTTTAAATTGGGAAGGTCGAGCAAAGCCTGGGGTTTGCACCAGACACACCTCAGGAACCTGTATAATCCATGACTGCCCAATGTGATAACTTGTTTTATATTAGTGTGGCTAGTGGCTGTCAAGGGATGTAACTGTGTGATGATTTTTATGGGCTGGTTGTTTCTGCTTATGCAGAGGATACTTGAATTCTTGTGTCGCTGGCTTATAGGTTCTATAGACCCTGTAGTGAGGAATGTGGGGCTCTGGGGTTAAATCCCTTCTCTTACCTGGAGGCTGCTTCTTCCTTAGGCAGCCTGTGTTAAACAAACGACATGCTGTCTAGAGAGAAGGGTGTTCAAATTACCTTGCTGGACTCCAAGTTGCCAAAAGGAAGCCCTCTGGGTATGATATATATTTGACATGCATTTGCAGTGTGTAATTGGAACCATGAGAAAGGTTTTTGTTCAAAGCTATTGAACAGTTTCCTTATTTCAAACCTGTTGAATCTGGAAAGAGCTGTTTCTGAATTTCTGTCTGATAATGACTCTATAAAGGTTGAAGGCAAAGAGTTTCCTGTTACAAATCACCACTCCCCGTCCCTGCAGCCCAGCTTTTTGAGTGCCCTTGTAGTCACTAAAGATACCCCGGTTCTTGTTTCCTGGATCTCTAAATATCAGAGCTGGAAATTCAGTGCCTTTCTTTCACATGGCAGATGCTTGATACAGCCCAGGAGGTCATCAATAGATGTGCCCCTTCTTAGGAACAGCAGAAGCCGGTCCAACCTGTCTTCTCATGCTAAGCTGCTGTTCTTACTACCTTGGGATGAATCAGTGGCATTAGTCTGCCTTCTCTGTTTTTTGGATACAGTATCTGTCATTGCTGTCTTTCCCAAGCTGTTTTCTTTTATACAAATCAGTTCCTTTCCAGTGATCCCTATCATAGCATTCTGCTCTTAGTGGGCCAGCCTCCACTTAGCAGCCAGTCATTGGTGACCATTGCCTCACACCACATTGTTTGTCAGCTCCAGGTGTTTGCTGTGCATCTATGGAGCATGCTTTCATGTTTCTCAGAAGTAGAAAGGCCAGGATGCTGTCTCTGAAGACTGCTGACTGGGCTGTAGGCCAGAGTAGGAAGAGGCCAGTCAGGTCTTTGCTCGGCAACATTGGCAGCTATGGGTGGCTATAGGGCCTGAGGCCCTGAAGAGTTTTGTTTTCTGCTTTCTTAATTTAGCATTGTAGAAGAACACAAGCATGGGAGGCCTAGCATATTGTGACTTCTGAAGGTCCTGGCCCTGGCTGGAGACAGGCAAGGTGTGAGTGGGCTCAATTCCTGCGGCCTCTAAGGCAGTCTGGGCAGTTGGAACCACCAGGTGTCCTCCTAGGCAGGATCACACCCAAGAAAGCACTCAAGATGTACTTTTAGTGGATACAGACCCATCACTTCAGTTTCTTGTGGCTGGCTATGTCAGTAGTTCTTGAAAAGGGCCAGTTTCAAAAATTATCTCACTTCAATTTGGGGACAGAAATCTGAGCACTCTGGCTCAGATGGGCACTATTGTGTGCGAGGTCTGTGTCTGACTGTTGGAGTTGCTCTTGGGAGACACCAAACAGTTTCTTGGCAAGGAATCTGTGTAGGAGAGACGTGAAATGGACATCGAGAGTGCTGACACTGCTGCTTGTAGTTATCTGTCTGGAAATTGGTTTTGTCCTATGGAGTGATAAGTTGACACTTGGAGAGCACATTCAGATTTCCCTGAGGCCAGAGGCTTGCTGGCTGGCCTTGCCCAGAGCATCTGGGCTGTGGTGCCTACATGAGCCCCAGGGAGTCCAGCTGGCAGTGACACCACATATATGGACACCACCCTCCCACAGGTGCCACCACCAATTTTCTTGACATTGTTTGCTCCCTAGTGGGCAGCCCTATTAATTAACAGAGTAGTGAATTTGAACTAGCAAACTGGGAGCAATTCCAGGTCACCTAGGCCTGTTTTCGTGGAACAGCTAACAACTTTTTCAGAATTGCACATTGGATATAGTTCAAGTTGAGATAGTTGTAGTTATAATTTATAATCCACAGCAGCCATGGTAGTACTCTTTTGCTAGGTTTATATTTAACCATCAGCTCTATGTTTGGGAAACATCAGGTGTACTTAGGAATAATAGTCTGTTGGATAATTGGGTCCAGCTTCTGGCCTGCTGATCTGCTTCCTGCTCCAGAGAGTCTGTGTGGTGGTGAGCTCTTCCCTGGGATGTAGAGGAGCCTTGTTCTTCTGGGACATACTCTGCAAGGAGTGTTCTGGCAGAGAGGGGGACCGGAAGGCTAGATGGGAGCTGCAGGGACCTTAAGAATGATCCAGTGAAGCTACCCTTTGTGACCACAGAGTGTCTCTGGAATGATGGGAGGTGGGGCTGGGCTAAGCTGTTGGAATGTAGGAACTGCTTCTGTGGATGGGACTGACTTTGAGGTTGGCTGTGGAGAGACCAGGAATAGCTGGCTCTGGGATGACTACTTACTGTTCTACACTATGCCAAGACTCAATGTGGCCACTTACATGGGAAACTGCTGGGAAAATGAGCTCTGTTTTGGACAGCTAGAGGCCACAATCTGACCAAGTCAGATGTCCTGATGCTGAGAGAATCAGGAAGTGAGACTTGTTGGAGGGCTAGCCTTTATTTGGGGTTCTTAGCAATGAGGACCAGGCAGGACTTCAGCATCTGGATGAAGATGCACAACATACTGTATTGTTTCCCTTAGGATGTGTGTGTCTGGGCCTCTTGCCCACCACTTGCCCTGTGCACATTTTATAGCCTCCCTGAAATACTACAGGTATATGAAATATATTCCATTGAATCATAACTACTTTTGATATTTATATAGAAAAATCCTTAGAAGCAAAAAGGCAGAGATTTGGTTTTATAACATTGATAGTCTTTCAGGTCTTTGTTTGGCCTATATTTATTTCTAGGTGCTATTTTCTGGTAGATAATCACACATACAAGAGATGGGTACCTCCCAAAAAACACACCGGGTTTTTTGTTTGGTTTTGGTTTTTCAAGACAGTTTTGCTGTGTTGCTCTGGCTGTTCTCAAATTCACAGAGATCACTTACTTCTGCCTTCCAAGAGCTGGGATTCAAGGTATGCACCACCACTGCCTGGCTCTACTTTCTTTATTTACTTGTTTATTGCTTTATTGATTTTTCAAGACAGGGTTTCTCTGTGTAGCCTTGGCTGTCCTGGAACTTTATGGTCCAGGCTGGCCTCAAACTCACAGAGATCTGCCTGCCTCTGCCTCCTAGTGCTGGAATTAAAGGCATGCCATCACCATCTGGTTTTCTTCTTTATAGAGGTTCTTCACTGAATGGGAACGGGCCACCTACTTGGCAAGATTAGCTCTCCAGCAATTCTTTTTGGCCTCAGTGCCTGGGTTACAAGTGTAAGATGCTATGCCTGGCTTTTTATATGTGTGCTGGGGATCTGAACTTAGGTCCTCAGTGCTTGTGTGGCAAGCACTTTACTATTTCCTCTTTAATTTTCCATTGACATATGGCTGTTGTGCACAGTACTGGATTTCATAAGGACATTTTCATAAAAGCGTATAATGTACTTTGACTGTGCTCCTTGCCATCTTTCCTTACGTTTACTCTTCCTTCTCTCCTGTCGGTTCCCTTTTGTCTCCCCAAACAATTTTGGCTCTGCTTTCATGTCATATGTATACATGATTTTGCATATAATCTAGGATCTACAAATGACAGAAAAATGTGATATTTGTCTGAGTGAGTTAATTTGTTTAATATAATCTCCAGGTGGATCTGTTTTCCTGTAAATACCATGATTTCATTAATTTGTGTTTTGCTTGTGGTGTGTATATATGTGTATGGGTATGTGCGTGTGGAGAGCATGTGGAAGAAAGATGTCAGATATCATCTTATTTT
The DNA here is from genome assembly GCA_004025045.1 of Sigmodon hispidus. Taxonomy (NCBI): domain Eukaryota; kingdom Metazoa; phylum Chordata; class Mammalia; order Rodentia; family Cricetidae; genus Sigmodon; species Sigmodon hispidus. The sequence goes on from PVIH01003457.1 coordinate 76,166, forward strand.
TTGACAGTTTTTTTTTTTCCATGGATCCTGAACTCATTGGTTTGGAAAGACTGGTTGTCTGATAAACTCCAGAGATCCTTTTGTCTCCTCACTTGCTAAGCTCCTACCATGTTTAGCTTTTATTGGGTACTAGAGAGCTGAATTCAGGTCCTCAAGTTTGCAGGGCAAGCATTTATTGAGTGAGCCCCTTGATTTATTCCTGTTACTGTGGAATAAAACTTAATTGTGTAGATATACTGAATTTTTAAAATCTATTCTCTTGATGGATACCTTGGATGATTCTGTAATTTAGTTATTTTGAACAGTGCTGCAAATAAACACTGATGAATGTGCTGGACGCAGTGGCGCACACCTTTAATTCCTGCATTTGGGAAGCTGAGGCAGGCAGAATCCAAGGCTAGCCTAATCTGATCTGCATAGCAAGTTCCAGGCCAACTAGAGCTAAATAATGAGAGATCCCCATCTCAGACAAAACAAAACAGAAAACGTTTATGAGCAAGTATCTTTGTGAGATGTTAACCTAGGCCCTTCAAGTAAATACCAAAGAATGCTATAAATTTATTTATTTTTATTATTATTATGAATAAAGAAGTCACATTTTTATCCTTGTATATCCTTATTCAAGGTTCCATCGCCCTCCCACCACATCAGGTCATTCTCTCTTCTCCACATCTCCCCATCCTCCCCATGGGCAGGCAGTCCCAAGGTCCCAATATTGCTTAGTTTAGCCTCCACTCCTGGCAAATCCAGTTTTCTCCCTGCAACATCAAGACTGAGTCAGGTGTTCCTCTAAGGGGAGTGGGATCCAAGGAGTCAGTCCAAGGTGTTCCGATCCTAAACTGTTCAGTGGTTATGGTTTACAGCTTGGGCATGCTTTGCTTTTTTTTCTTTTGTTTAGAGTCCACTAATGAGTGAGTACATCCCTGCTTATCTTTCTGAGTTTGTGATACCTCGCTCAGGAGGATATTCTCCAAATCCATCCATTTGCCTGCAAATTTTAGGATATCATTTTTTCTTACTGCTGAGTAGTACTCCATTGTGTAGATGTACCACAGTTTGTTAGTCCATTCTTCAGTTAAGGGGCATCTAGGTTGTTTCCAGGTTCTTGCTATTACAAATAATGCTGCTATGAACATAGTTGAGCTAGTGCCATTGGAGTGGGACTGTGCGTCTTTAGGGCATACACCCACAAGTGGTATTGCTGGGTCCTTGGGGAGATTGATTCTCAGTTTTCTGAGAAACCACCATACTGCGGAATGCTATAAATTTAATGTTTCAGCATTCTTGCACACATTTTAAATTTTCCCACTTCCTTGTATCAACTGCTCTGTGTGTGCGAGCATGCGTGCGTGCATGTGTCTGTCTGTCTGTCTGTCTGTCTGTCTGTCTGTCTCTGACTCTGTCTCTATGTGTGCATGAGTGTTAGTTACTTGGCTGTGTATTTTCACTAGAACCAGAAGAATTCATGTGTCTTTATCTCTCAGCTACTGTTGTGACTTCAGATGGTTAAACAAGCAGACAGTCCTGTGCACACAGGACCACTAACACTGGTTTTCTGTGTCTGCATCCTCAACCCTGGAACTTCCAGGGCCCCTCTCTGGTCCAGGCAACATGATATCACCCCCCTTCCCTGAGGTTGTTGAAGTCCTGTGATGACAAGACTTGTATGGTGGCCAATGGCTTCACATCCTTCTGCCTCATTTGTGGGTATCACCGTCACTCCCCATAAATACATGACCCTTTCTATCCTGGTGTGAGCTTTTTGTGTTTTCTTGGTATGACCACAAACTTGGGAGCCTAGGCATGGTTATTGTTTTGAAGAATTGTCTTTTCTTTGTGTAATTCTTAGGACTCAAAAAAATACCTCTTTACCTTTGAGTTGGTGGGCTTGTTTTCCTTTCAGGGGTTTGTTCTGAGCAGAGTATAGAACTGACTCTTATAGAACTGCACACATAGCCTGTCTGTGATCCTGCCTTAGGATGTGCCATCTGTTTTTGTCTGCCAGTTGTCACAGTGATCCTGAAGGCACTGACCTATGATGAGAAGCGGGGTGCCTGCAGCGTGGGTGCCAACGTCAGGGATGCTGCCTGCTATGTGTGCTGGGCTTTTGCACGTGCCTATGAGCCTCAAGAGTTGACACCTTTTGTGACTGCCATTTCAAGGTAAAGCCTGTCGGTTGTGCTGAAGGGTGATTGTGTCATGTGGTAGATACACCTCTGGCAAACATACTATCTGCCATGAACTTATTTCTCTCAGATAAGCCATTCTCTATAACTAGCTTCCAATACCAGCCTTTTGGAGCTTCACTACTCCCCTCCAGCAGGTGGACAAGACAGAAAAAGACTACCTTGTCTTGTGGAATAGGAGAGGATCTGCTAGGCGGGGAGATAAGGTTCCCAGCACCACTGTCCAGGGAAGCAAATGTGTTCCAGGTCCCACTTCAGAGAGATGACATAACTGGGAAGAGAGTAAAACATAGTCTCTAGAATACTCTGGAACCACTAGCAGTGTCCCGCAGTGTGCTGAGGACAGATCAAGCCATAGGTCTTGCCCTAGTGAGCATGAACAGATTTAGACAGAGGACCCATTATGACATTCACACTATGATGAACACAATGGCATCCTTTGACTTATTAGAAAGAAACAGAATGAAGCTTGAACTTACAGAAAGTTGACCCCCCTCCACAGTGTATGTGTCAGTATCACACAAAACTGAGGAGACACTTGTGCTGAGGACTCATTTATTCTGAAATTTTCAAAGGAAAAGGAAAAAGAACAAAATACTTCTGAAAGTCAGGCAGAAGTTCCAGAATCCACCCAACTCCTATTAAGAACCTACAGACCTGGAACTACCACCCCTAAACCTAGGACCCTACCCTTCTTTGGCCAGAGTACTGGCATCTGGTGACCTAGCACCTGACATTCCACTTCTAAGAATGCCTCACATAGCTCTCCAATACTGTTTAAATCACAAGTTGCTGAATGAAGGTGAGGTGCAAGTGTATTGGACACACAACTTAGGAAATCAGGGCAGACAAAACCAGCCCCAGCAAAAGAAGATATTTCTACATCCCAGAACTCTGACAGTGTGAGCCAGGATCCCCTAGAACATACCTATGGTGTTACTTACCCCCTCACCTCATTCCAAGGCACAGCTCCTGAAAATTTCCCCTGGACATCTAGCTGGAACCTGCTAACACCTGCTAACATATAACACCTGCTCTCAGAAAGGATCTTCTCTGGACCTGTCTTATTTTATGGAGCATAAACATATATTGATGGTGTGTACCACTCACGGGAAACATAACATATGCAGAGTTATCAGGAAGCTGTGCTATTAGTTGTAGACTTGGCTAGGGGTGGGTGTGGGTCCAGGGGCTGCTGCTGAGCTTTGAACCCTATTCATGGCAGTCAGCAGACAGTGGTAGTGTTTCTTCTGAGAATGCTTCTTCTGGCCCCTTTGCCCACACCTGCCTCAGATGGGCAGCAGTATCCTTTGGAGCTGTGTTACTGCAGGTTTCTAACCGGTTGGACAGGTTCTAAGGAACTTGTGCCTGGCCCTTCCTGGCCCATCTGACTCCAGGCATCAGTGGGGGAGGGCACCTGGTGAGTCAGGTGCGCCAGTGAGCTTGGGGCATGCACTACCTCCCGCCTGGAGCTCTGTGCTGTCTGAGTATCGGTCGGGTGTGCCCTGCAGACCTGCTTGCGAGGTTTGTCATGAGTGACCATGCTTTTTAATTACCAGGTTTTAAGCCCATTAATTCTGGCACATGATAAAATCTTGGTATCTTTACTTTCACAAACTCCTCAGTGTATCATGTACAGGTGAGATCCAAATATAGTTCCCAGAATAAATAAAAATATCTGTCAGAAAGAACCTGGGAGGTGAGCTGAGGAGACCTGTTGTGCCTTGATGCCTGATACAGAGATGGCCACTAACCTTTTCTAACTTGTGGCCAAGGAAACTGATCAGTTCTTCTCCCTCACAGGGTTAACTCTGCTTTAGAAATCTCAAAAGATTTTAAAGGCAATTTTTTATCTTTTTGAAATTGTTTTGGTTGACTTTTAAAACCATCTTTCCTGGATCAGGAGTGACTGGCACAAATCTGGCTTCCTGAAAAGCCCAGTGCAGTGCAGTGCAGGGGCAGCCCTATGTGAAGTGAAAATGTGATGGGATGGTTCTTTCTAACCAGAAGTCAAAGTCTGATCTACAGGAAAGAAAAGAAAGCAGTCTGTCTGATGCTGCCAGAGTGCTCTGCCTGTCACCTTCTAGAGATTTCCTCACCTGAAACTCTTTTGTAAGCTGAGCTCCTGTTGACATTCACTCCGCCCAGGCGCAGGCCCGCCTGTGCCAGGGGCAGCTCCTGACTCTCACCTCCACTGTGCAAACCGGCAGGGCAGCGTGGGCTGCCTGTGAACGGCCTGGGATTGGCTCTGTAGGATCTCTTCCTCCAGGGCAAGATTGTCCTGGAAAAAAAAAAAAATCAGGAAATAGCAAGCATTGCTCAAAGCTATGTCTCTCTGGCCCAGCTTCCAGAAAAGGGAAAGCTCTTGTTTCAAAGAGAAGGCCAGAAATCAGAGACAATCTTGGTCTGCCGCATCCAACTTTGTGCTGGCTTGGTTGTGACCCCAAACTACACAGTTCTGCTTATAGCTTAGGGAAATTCAGTAAAATGCAGGACTTATATTTTAATGCGATTTGCAACTTAATAGAAAAAAGATAGATGGATGTATTAGTATTCTCTTTAAAAAATTGCTTCAGAATAGAAGTACTGTTGTTTCCCATGTAGTAGTAGCAAGTATGCTTGCTTGAGTGCTAGCTTCATAAACTAAAAAAATGAGTTTGGGGTGATGCTGTTCTCACTGCGTATGCTGAACTGAGGCTTAAGACTGTGGGGAAGGAGAGAAGCAGGCTGAGGTATGCCACTTTTCCTTGGATTATACCAGAAGAGGATACCTTCTGGGTTGGCAAATTCTGGTGAGCTATCACACAGCATCCCCAGAGAAATCAGGCAGGTGGACACGCCCACAAGCACCTCTCTTCAGATGGTGCTTTCACTGTGGGTACTAGGGGTTGCCCTTCAGGTTTTCTCTGAAATGAGAGGAATCACACATGTTCATCCTGCTGGGGATGATTGAGGCCCAGGTGAAGGTTAGTACGCATGAGGAACAGTGATTTAGGAAGATGCTTTCCTATTTCTATTTGACTAATATCATTAAATCCCTTTGCACTTAAAACGTATTTGCATTTTTAAATAATCCAGTCTTGTTCTGGAGGTAGGAAAATAATTTTAAGGACATTAGTCCAGAGCTGGAGAGATGGCTCAGTGGGTAAAAGAACTGGCTGCTCTCTTTTAGAGAACTTGAGTTCTATTCTCAGCCTTCACAGGGTAGCTCACAATTGTCCTAGGAAATCTGAAGTCCTCTTCTGGCATCTTCAGGCTCAGTACACAAGCAGGCACACACACACAAACACACACACACACACACACACACACATACACACACACACACGAATAAAAAAATTTAAAAAAATAATTTAGCTCAAATTGAAATAGTCTTTAAAAACCTGTTGTAGGGGCTGGAGAGATGGCTGAGTGGTTAAGAGCACCGTCTGCTCTTCCAGAGGACCCGGGTTCGATTCCCAGCACCCACATGGCAGCTAACAACTGTCTGTAGTTCCAGTTCCAGGCAAACACCAAGGCAAATAAATAAATAAAAGTGTTAAAAAAAAACCAAAACCTGTTGTACTCTTAAGTGCATGCAGATTTGTTTTAATTAATTTAAATCTTACTGTTACTTAAAAAGCAGTGTTTTCCAAATATTGTTACAGTTACCTCAGTATAATTTCTGAAGTTTGACGAAACATGTAAATTCTGCCTATAATCTTAGCACTTCAGAACCATGAGTTCAAGGTCAACCTGGGCTACAGAATGATTTCCTCTTAAAAAAGAAAGAAAAATTACCAATGAAGCCGTGACTTTTAAGGCATTTGCTTACAGAAAAGTTAACTTGATGGTAGTGGGAGGCTGTTGGTTCTCTTGGTTGTGTTGATACCTGTTGCACATAGGCTTCTTCTGTGGTGACAGCCTATGTCAGACTCTTCACGTCCTAGGCATTGTGGCTTATGGCTCACTTTGTTTGCTCATACCTTGGAGAGGTCTGCATGGAACCACTTGTATATTTTCACTGTCAGAGACCAAGAGGAATGGTTGCCAGCAATCTTGATGCCTAGAGAATAGTTGAAATATTTTTATGCTCTGAGGAACATGATAGCTGGAGCTTCTGTGAGCACCCAGACCCATCATAGTGATTGTGGGAAAGATAGCTTTATAAGTAAAGTAGGTGGCCAGGCCTGCTGCAGCTGCCTTCCCACTGGACATGGTCCTCATGAGAGGAGCTACTATTTGAGGTTTCTAGTGTTGATGATGAGCACAGAAGAGACTCTTACAGATACATGTGTGTGGTACTCTTTTGGCCTAGCACACACTTGAGAAAGACAAGTGGAGTTGGAAGAGGGTCCCAATAGGGGCTACTTTAACTCTACTACCTATCAGGTCTCATCTGCAGTTGTAAAGTTACCCAGTAACCTGTGGAAAGCATTTTAGGAAAGAAGGTAAATTGGGCAGACCCCTATCCCTAGGAAGAAGGAAGTAAAACACATCAAATGCCCGCTTTGGTTTTTATCACCTACCTGGCTGAGGCAGACTAACACCATTTGGGGTTTTCCTCATTCCATTCATGCCTGGATGGATAGAATGTGTAGAGGGCTATTTAAGAAACAAAAGAAAACAAAACAAAAAACCCAGCTTTATTTTCTGAGTGGCCTGGTTCTTCTAGAATGAAGATTTGGTTGAAATTGGACTTTGGTCAGCTTGCCTGGAGGGTAGAATGTCTACAGATAGGCATCCTCAGAGCAGAGCAGGAGACACTTAATTGGGGATTCAGGAGGTCAGTTAAAATGGACTATGCCCATGACTTGGGAAAGGACAAAGCTGTCTGGAGATGATTTCAGGTGTTGCCTGTATTCACTCTCTCTTCTGTAGTCAGTGTTCCATTGCTTAACTTGGTAGTTGAGCCAAACACATGAACAGGAAATTCTAGGAGTTTAGTGCTGCAATATTATCAGCTGTGGCCTACATTTCCTCTAGGTAAACATCAAAGGAAAGCAGACATTTTTACTTTTCCTAGAAAACACAGTTTTTAAAAAGCAGAGCTCTAATATAGAACGTTAACTAAATTTCTATTCTAAGAGCATATTTAGAATAAATGCCAAATGTACACTTTAAAAAATATAATTATCTTCTTATTTTTGACAGTTTTACATATTTTTATAGTATGTCTTGATCATATCCATCCATAACTCTGCCATCCCACTCCTTTGGTAACCCTAACAGGTCTCTCTCTCAAGTCCTCTTCTTGTTCTGTAACCCAAAGAATTCAGTTAGTGCTGCCTGCTGACATGTTGACGGATCAGTTTGGCTTGATCTTGTGTGAATCTTGTGCAGATAACTGAAGCCGTAGTGAATTCATGAGTGTAATGGCTATGCCATGTCCAGAAGACAAGATCCCGAAGACTCCTTCCTATACTCCAGCTCTTACGATTTTTTTACCTCCATTTTCTAAGATGTTCCCTGAACCCTGAGGAAGAGGATATGGTAGGGAAAATATGTTTTCTTTTCTCTCTGTCTCTGTCTCTCTTTCTTTATCTCTGTCTCTCTCTCTCTCTTGTTTTCTGAGGCAGAGTTTCTCTGTGAAACAGCCTTGGCTGTCCTGGAACTCACTCTGTTAGAACAGGCTGGCCTCTAACTCACAGAGATCTGCCTGCCTCTGTCTTCCAAGTGCTGACATTAAAGGCATGTGCTGCCACCACCTGGCACAAATGTATTTTCTTAACGGCAGTAGGTGTGTGACTTAGGAATTACTAAACCACTTGAATATAGGCCTCAGTCAGTGTTATGGTCTAAAGACTATTCACAAAAGCCTTTGTGGTATATTAGGGTAGACAAAAATTTTTAAGATGTTCATGATGAGGTAGGATGAACCCTGTCTTGTTATGAGTCAGATTTCCTCTCTTTTCAATGTGGCCAGATATGATTACCATAAACCAAGAAAGTTGTCTTCCTATTCTGTCCCATTTACATTGTGGGATCATAGAGCAGTGCTTTGTCATCTCTTTGTTGCACTAGTCCTCTCTTTTGTGACAAGCTTGGCCAGCTGACAGTATCTACTCAGCACCATTCTGATTTTTTTTAACATTAAAATTTAAAAAAAGTGTGTGTGTGTGTGTGTGTGTTTGCACACCCATGTGTGGAGGTCAGAGGACAACGTTCAAGGAATTGGTTCTCTCTTTTACTATGTGTGACCCAGAGATCAAACTCAGGTCATCAGGCTTGGTGGTCATGTTGAGTCATCTCACTTCCTCAGGTTCTTGTTCTTGAGCATTTTCTTACATTTCTGTCTTCTGCTGATCCCTGGTTGGTATTTGGAGTCTAAGATTGTAGGCATCCTTCTCCTGAGTGCTCCTTTCATTGAGTACAGGGCTTCCAACCTCATCTCTGGAGGCTGCTTGTTCCTGGCTGGGCCTGTAGGAATTAGTGGTCCCAGAATGTGGGAGTTAGGGTAGATCTGCAGCCTCACAGCTGTCTCCTGGGCTGGGAACAGTGCTCACTATATGGCTGTAGAAGTTAAGAAAGGCAGACTTGGCTTGGTCCTTGGTCTTGAACCTTGCCGTTTCCTGAGAATGTCTCCAGGGCTCCAAGGGATGTATGGATCAAGGAGAGAAATCCCAGATGGAGAAATGCTTCCCTGAGACGTGTTCCCCTCGAGGATGGAACCCATAGCAGTAACCTGTGGATGCAAGAGAGATGAGAGACATGAGATGGAGAGGAGCAAGGGCTCTAGATTCTGACAATAATAAAGTTTGGTATATAAGACGAAGACTTAAAGCATGTAGAGAGAGTGTCATGAGAGCTGGGGAAAGTTGGGTTGGTATGGTGTTATTATTTCTGGCTGTAGAAAGATTGATACTTAATAGCTGCCTTCCATGTGGTGTTTCTTTGGTGACTGCTATAACTGGCCAACTGTCTGTTAGCAGGTTACTCATTACTATATCAAATACTTGAAGGACACTACTTTGTAAAGAAAAGGCTTATTTTGACTTCTGTGGTTTGAGTTCAAGGTCAAGAGTGTATATAGTGGTGGCCTTCTTGCCAGCAGAGTCCTGAGGCAGCATGAGTATCACTTTGAAAGGGGCAGAGAGAAGTATGTGATATGTCTCCTCCCTGTAAAACCTAGAACATCCAGTCTTGGTCTCCGTCCTGCTGACCTCTTCTAATCCTTACCATGTCTCATATCTCTCAACCTCAGATATAGACAATACATGCTCCATGGTGCCTCATACTGTGTTGAGCCTGCAGGCATTGTTGAGACCATATATTTGGGTGTTTGCAAGGGGCAAGCTGCCTGCAGGGTGCATAGAGCTTTTGCTGTTCAATGTGGTTTGGAAGGCATAGACAACCATGTCTAGGATTGTTGGTATCTATCAGCCATCCGGTTGTGACCGTTTGTGTGCTGACAGTTTTCATTCCCTAGCACCATTGTCTTTGCATTTTTGTTGCGTACATATGATCCCAGTGGGTACTAGAGGCTCAGGGTTTACCATCTAAGGACATTTGTTAGGGCTGTGATGCTTGCTCTCTCAGAGGTCACTTAAATCTGTTGTAGCCTCTAGGAACCTTGAGCTTCCTGCTGTCTGTGAAGCTCATGCATAGTAAGTGAACAAATGAGTGAGCAGTGGGAGGATGTCACATGGTCTGTGCCCATGCCTATGGATGTGGAGGCCAGAAAACAACTTTGGGTATCATCATGAGGAATTCTGTCTACCTCCTTTAAGACAGAGTCTCCTATTGACCTGATGTTCAGCCATTAGGCTAGACTGACTGGGCAGTAGTACCAGGGATCCTCCTGTCTACATCCCAGCACTGGGATTATTAGCATGTACCACCTCACCAACATTTTTGAGGGATCTCATGCAAGACAAGCAGTTTACTGGCTGAGTTACTTTCCTAGTCCTTGCATATTTCATTTCATGTAATCATTTTCCTTGTTTTTACAGTGCACTGATTATTGTTGCTGTATTTGACCGAAATGTGAACTGCAGAAGAGCAGCCTCCGTAAGTTTCCTTGTCTCCTGTAAGTGGGAGTGTAGCTACTGCTATGATGTCCTGTATGTAGGCCTCTTTCTCCATGGCGGCGAAGGAGATCAGATGAAGGAACTGAGTAAAGTAGTCACCATGGTAGCACTTGTTCGGGCATTTACTCTGGGATTCTTGAGGAAGTCAGGGTTAAAGGCCTCCATTCAGTGCTACTGAGAGAGCCACAGCCAGCTGTGGTGAAATATTTTGAACAAAGTACAGGTGAACAGGTTTCTGTTTAATACCCAGACTGAGTTCAGGGTAGCTCAAGCTCTGCAGAGAAAGAGAAATTTATCCTGTGACTCTAACCTAAATGGCATGGTAGGACTGGTCCAGAGAGGACAGGATAGGGCACTGGAGGTTTTGTGCTGTAGGAGGGGCTATTGCTAAGCTGTGATTAGCTCTGCTTTCCTGGTCACATTGGAGTGGCTCTCCCTGGCTGGCCTTTGGCATTACAGCTGCCCATGGGCCTCGTGTTTTAAGCCCAGTTACTCAGGTCCTCTGAGATCCAGCTTTTGGTAGACTGGGTTTAGGTAGACTGTGTGCCAGTACAGGTGTTGGCCAGGGCCATTGATGAGACTCTAGTCTCATGAATTACAAGGGGAAGAGACTGAGATGTTTTCCTAGGGTTACCTGCATGGGGATGTTGTAGCTATAACTGACTATAACTGATAACTGCTGTGATCAGTGAATGAGGCCAGGTTCATGAGTGCTGTGGGAGGCTACAACTGAGAGGACCTCAAATGATAAATCTAAGTTCTGTCAGGGTGTCATGATGCCTTAGCAGTCAGTGGCTGAGTTTTCCTCTCACAAGCAAGCCAGCAGTTGAACACATTTGGGTTGCTCAGGAACATAGGGTAAGCCTCTGAGAGAGCTGTATACTGAAACTTGCTTCTGGCTGTGAGGTGTGTGGAGTTGGGAATTTGGAGTTCTCATGGTTTGAGCACAGAGGCCCCACATCCTTGTTGAGACAGACAGTGAGTGATACACTACTACAGCTCCTTTGAGACTGAGGGAAAGGACAGAGGTGCTGGTACACAGGTGGGGTTTGTTAGTACCAACAAGATGTGCAAAATAGGAGAGGACCATGGTTGAGTTTGCAATATTGCCAGTGTATTGTGTGGGAATAGGAGCCAGGCCTGAGTATGATGGAGAGGAGACTCATGAAGTCAGAAGCATGGAACTGGGAAAAGGGAGAATTATGTTGCTTTGCATGTTGGCAGGAGCTTCCTGTTTAGAAGGCTAGGCTGAGAAGTTCTTTACGATAGCCACTTTAATTTTATTCATGATTTAAAGTCAGGAATAGACATTTGATTTTGAGATAAAGTCTTTGGTTTGTGTTCTGTTATGTGGTATACTGTGTGGTTGCTTTTCAGACTTTGAGACAACCTTTAATTTTTAGTCTCATTTCCACTTGTGTTTAGTCCCTTCTTTATGATGGACTCAATCTGTCAGTGTTCTTAGGAATAGAATTTCTGAATCTGTTCATGAGTGTTATTAGTCTTTTGTTCAAATATTTTTGTTTGCAGTTTAACTGAAGATGAGCTGACACCATCCAGGTGTAGAAGCATTTCTCTTTTATTTTGTACCATAGCTTTTAAGAGATTGATGTTTTTCTACTTTAATTATTTGGTAGTATTTGCCTAAGAACCTATCTAGGCATTTTTTGTTTTGGGAAAATTATTTCTACTATTTTCTTTTGTTTTTATTTAATATAGATCTGTCCAGCTTTCTTGGTTCTCAGGCTAAGTCTTCTGTAATGTTAAGTGAGGTGATTGGGTATTGTCTCAGGCTTCAGCTGGTTTTACCTTGTCTTTCACAGGGGTCCTTGTCTTGTTCAATTGCCTGTCACTAGTGATAGAGTTTCTGTGTGTTACTTGTTGGCTGACCTCTGCCTGTACTGCAGCAGATATGCACTCAGGCTCTGCATACCTAGTTCCTATATATATCCATTGCTGCCTCAGCCATGTGTTTGGCATGGTAACCAGTATATTTTGTGCTCATATGTGAAGTCCTACTATGAAGGGCTTAGACAGCCTAGATGTCTCACTGCTGTATTATAGAATCTCAGCCAAGGGCTCATGCGTCTGGCATTCTGGTCAGGTGACCTTTAAAGTCTTGCTGGCTCAGGATGCCTGTGGTCTTTTGTGGCTGCTGTTGACTCTCTACCTACATCTGCACTAAGATGCTGCCAAGATGCAAACACTCTGCCTTTTTAAAACTTTTTTTTTAAACTTTATTTATTTATTTATTTATTTGCCTTGGTGTTTTGCCTGGAACTGGAACTACAGACAGTTGTTAGCTGCCATGTGGGTGCTGGGAATCGAACCCGGGTCCTCTGGAAGAGCAGACGGTGCTCTTAACTGCTGAGCCATCTCTCCAGCCCCCTTAAAACTTTTTTAAAGCAGCCCTAGAGGGATTCCCATTTTGTCTGCAGTGTTAGTAGAACCCCGTGATTTCTTGGGGGTCTTAGTAGTCTTGCTCTCATAGTTAACTGTAAGTCTGATATATAATAAAATTTTATACTAAATCTGTACAAATGTATCTTTATGGTGTTTTTGTTTGTTTGTTTGTTTTAACCTAAGACAAATTTATGGAAAATAATAATAAAATCAAAGCCCTGTGACTGTGTGATCTGGAATGAAGTGAAATAAAAGTACAAATACATTTTATTTTTATTTGAAATTAAAGTCCTATTAAACTAGCAAGAAACTCTTTGTGTTCCTTTTGAGTTCAGCACTGTTTACATAGCAGACTGTAGGATTTAAACACAGGAAGATGAGGGATGCCTCCATCTGAGGCCCATTTGAAGACATATGGGTTCTGAGTAAACTAAGAACATCTTGCCAGAAAGCTGCTTCTTCAGGCACCTGCTGCTTTAGGTGGACTCTTCAGCCTCTTGGATGCCTTTCCAGAGTTTCTCTTTCTGGGCGTGTGGGATGTTGATTACCTGGCCAGAATCCAGTAGGTTTGAGCAGTGAAGTGCCCAGAAGTTGGCAGTTCTGTGGCCTTGCCTTTCAGCTGTTATTGCTGACACATCTTCTCTTCCTGGGTCCTTTGTCTGGTGGCCACAGTGCTGCTAATGTAATTTTGGATCCTCATTAGAGCTCCATGTTGCTGGCACTTGGTGGTGGTCAACATTTAGGGGCTGAACAGTGGGGGAGTCCCAGCATTGTTTGATGGAAAGGATTAATTACATGTTGCTAACTGCTCCAGGTTTTGCATACTAGATGGTAACCAGCAGTCTAGATGTGCTGACTTTATGAAAAGGCCTGTTTCTCTCCTGAGCACAGGCAGTGGGGTGTGGCTCTTATGGGAAGCTTGGGAAGAAGAATGGAAAGGAGGTGAGGAGGGGGTGGGGAGAAGAGGAAGAGAAGAGAGAGAAGCAGCCAGGCTCACCTTTAATCTCACCACTCAGGAGGCAGAGGCAGGCAGATCTGAGTTCAAGGCCAGTCTGATTTATGGATTGAGTTTCAGGACAGCTAGGACTACACAGAGAAACCCTGTCTTGAGAAAACAAACAAACAAAAACACAAAACAAACAGAAAAGAAAGAATTGCAAGCAGCTGGAGTGATAGCAGCTCTCCAGAGAACCCCAGTTTGATTTTCAGCACCCACATTATGCTCACAGTCACCCCTAAAAACAGTTCTAAGTAATCCAACTTCTGACTTCCTGTGGCATAATAGGTATGTATGTGATAAAGGCAGATAAAACACTCAGATTTTTTTTTTAAGTAACATTTAAAGGGGAGCAGTTTGCAAAAGTTAAAAAATGGTAAGAAGCAAAAAGAATCTCATTTCTCCTATTTTAGAAGCATGTGAGAGCCACCTGAGGGTGAATCACCTAGATCTCTGCCCTACCATGAGGCTCTGTCCTGGAGATGCCCCTCATTTCTGTCCTGGTGCTTACCAGTCCTGTGGGGTTGATGCATAGATCCTAGGCTCAATTTGTTCTCTTACTGTACATTTGTGCTTGCTCTCAACCCTTTAAGCCATGTTGGAATGTTTACTTAGGTAAGGGGTGTTTCTTCTTCCCCATGTCTATTCTCACCTCTGCTTGCTAGGATGGTGCATGTTGCCTGGTTGTTTGTAGCTTTGCTACAGTTCCATATGAAGCTTATGTCTACACCTGTCTTGAATCCTGGTTAGAACTCATCTGTGGATGCTTTGGGGAAGTTTGAAACCCTTCTGGGCATGAAGTTTCATTGTCGCTTTGTTCTGGCAATCCTAGGTAGGACAGGAAAAGTCACCGAAGAAAGAAGAGTCATCTGTACAAGGTTTACCCAGAAGTGCTTACTTTTGTTCAAGTTCACAAGGGACATTTTCAGCCCCGATTCTGTGCCTGGCATGTAGGACTCGGGTAGTTCCGACAGTCAGAGACTCTAGTTTGTCCTCTAGGAGGCAGCTCTGAGGTGTTAAGGATGCTGGTTAATTGTGGTCATGGGTTTCTAAAGATGTTTTAGGAGTTGGCTTCTACTTACTGACCTGTGTAGTTTGTTCTCAGAGTTGTATTATGGGACCTTCACTGGAGTATTAGTGTGAAAATGTATTTCCAGTGAAAAGCCACTCTCATATTATATCTGATTTTATAAATAGAATTCTTAAACTGTGGTTTTAAAGAGTACTAGGACATAAAAACAGTGACAAACTCCCTCAGGGCTCTGGTCAGCCAACAAAGAGGACTTTTATTTAAAAAGTAAAGCCATGGGTCATTTACACTGTACTGTGTTTGTTTTGAATTTATCTTCTGATGTTTAGCAGAAGCAAACCTCACTCACCTGCTCTGTTTGTTCTTTTTGCTCCTTAGGCTGCCTTCCAGGAGAACGTGGGGAGACAGGTATGGCCACTTTGTAAATCTTTATTTCTGAAACTTCCTGAAGGCTTAGAGGTGGGAATCTTGACAGCTTTGGTTTTATATCTTCTTGTATTGGGTGTGGGTAATGAGTGAGCCTTACCTTAGAGCAACTTAATAAACATGACAGTTCTGATCACAGACCCACCATAATGTGACCAGGGAGCACTGATTTCCATGTGCCTTTCGGGAGATCCTGGATGAGTGTTTCATGCAGGTTAGGATCTTGCCTCACATATTGCTGTACATGGACTGTACATGTGTCAGGTCCCAGGCATCTTATCCTGTGTGAGTCCCTGGATCCTGTAGGCCTTGGCCCTTTCCTAGCTTGTGATTTATTTGGAGACTGGGTTCTTCTGCCTCATCTTCAAAAGCCTTGACCCCAAACTGCTTTTGGTGTTCACTAGTGTTGTAGCTATGCTTGGGGCTAGCTAAACTGTATCCATTACTCTTGACAGCATCACAGGCCTTGAAAGTAGAGTTTATTCTGGGGTAAGATTCTGGCACACTGGAGTATATGGTCAGTCTAGCAAGAGGCTGGAGAGGGGCTAGAGCAATGCTTTTCAACCTATGGGTTGTGACCCTTCAAGAACCCTTTCACAGGGTTTGCCTGAGACCATTACAAAACACAAGTATTCACATTACTGTTCATAACAGTAGCGAACATGAAGTAGCAACAAAAAAAATTTTATGGTTGGGAATCACCACAACATGGATTAAAGTTTTGCAACATTAAGAGGGTTGAGATTTACTGGGTTAGGAACTGGGAAAAGTGGCAGGTACCAAGATGAGTCTGGACAGAGAGAAGAGTCCCTGAGAGAAAACAGCTGAAAATGATTGCTCTAGGGTCTCATGAGAAGGTGGCTTGGGTGCTTGTTAATGTTATAAGTAAGAAATGTAGAAGGACGGCCAATCCCTCCAGTGTGTGCAGAACAGGCTGTGTGTGAGGGTTGATGGGGTTAGAAAGGAGTAGACCAAGATGGATGTGTTCTGGGTGAGAGAACCTATAGATGGCTTGGGGGGGGGTAGGGCAGGAATATTGTCAGCAGCTGGATGTTTGTAGTAGAGGATGCTGGGGGGTAGTCCAGGAAGTAACAGGGTTACCCAGTGACCCCAGGTTGGAGGTAGTCCAGGAAGTAACAGGGTTACCCAGTGACCCCAGGTTGGAGGGGGTTACTCTTCCATTTGGGTTTGTCTGCTAGAGATGTAGGTCTTGACACCAGAATTGATTAGATCTTGCCTGCCTGCCTGCCTCCATCCTGGTCAAGACCCCAAGTGACAAGTTGAGTGGGCTCTCCAATAAGTAGGAGTGTGTGTGTGTATGTGTGTGTGTGTGTGTGTGTGTGTGTGTATGTGTGTGTGTGTGTGTGTTTTGTATGTATGCTATCTAGTGAGCAGCTGCCATGTCTAGGACCAGCATGAGGCTGAATAGTTCTGTGGCTGCTTGGAGCATTCCTGAGTCACAGCTCTGTGCAGGTAGTTTTCCCAGATACCATACTACCATGTATTTAAGTGAGGAATCTGGGGTGCATGGTGCTGAGGAAGGGAGGACAGCCACATGGCCAGGCAGAACCTGAGCCTATTTCTGTTCTGTTTTGGGGTAATATGGTTACTGCAGAGCACAGCTTAGATCTGCCCATCCTCCTTGGTCACAGCTAAACCTGGGCTCCACTTGCCGCTCAGTCATGTGCTGTTGTTTTCTTGTGAATCTGGTTGCAGAAGTACCTTACCTGGACTGTGGGCTTCTCTTTCATTGTTATTAATGAATCTGGGATCTACTTGATAAATAATTACATAATCCAAAGCATTTTGTTAAAGCAAAATGTAGCTTTGGCTGTCCTGGAACTCTCTCTGTAAACCAGACTGTCTTCAAACTCACAGAGATCTACCTGCCTCTGCCTCTAGGGTGCTGGAATTAAAGGCATGTGCCACCACCAACACTCACTGCAAAGCCACTCTTAAATACAGCAAACAAGCATACCCAGTAGGGGTCCAAGGCAAGGGGTTCTGTGCCTCACAGGCTGAGAGGTTAGAGCTTGGCCTTGCGTTACTTGATTGGCTAATTCAAAATGGACCAGAATTTTGCTAGGGAGAATGAAATTTGAACATATATATTTGACATTAAGGATATGCTGATCTGGAAGAATTCTAGCCAAATGGTGTCTTTACCAGTTTTTTTAAACATATAATTTCCTCTGTCAACTTTTAACTCTGATAGAAAAGACATTTATATTTACATTTCCCACACCATCAAACAGGAATATGATAAGAGCACATAAACCAAAAGCCACACACCAGTCATCCTACTTCAGCTCAACCCCTGGATGACTTGCTGGTTCTTAAGAGACCTCAGTTTGTCATTTTCCTCACAGGCAGAGTGTTGGGCAGCCTTTCTAGTGTTCTCAGGTGGGCTGTTTTGCTGGGTAGTGTTTGTGAAGTAGTTGTGAGGTTTTAATGGTCAGCTTGTGGGAGAAGGATGAAGGCACTGAGAAGGATAGTGAAGGTGGGCTGCCTATGTTTTCCAGCCCTGGCTGGTAATGGTGTCTTTTCCTCTCAGTCTGTGCCTAGGGTAGCCCTAAGGGCAAAGGCCTGGGAGCAGGAGGCTAGCAGACCTCAGGTGTTTTAGTTAGGCCTGGGTTTTTAGCTTTTCTGGATTTCAGATGGGAGATGCATCCCACTATGTCCTCCGACTAATTGACATTTATATGTAGTTTGAGAACTAAACTTTGGTTTTGACATTGTCTCTATGGCAGTAAGCTTGAATTCCATGTAGAAATTCAGACTTAAATTGTAAATTTATTTAGTGTCAGTTTCTTTGGATCTAGTCACACACATGCCTATGCTCCTAGATGCACCTCTGAGCTGACTCTGCACAGGAATGACACCTTGTGTTTGAGTAGATTTCTCCCTGTGTGAGTATAGTAAGAATTATGTACTGGCAGTTGATCTTATAAAAGGTTTAATATTTATTAAGGAGTTTATATGAAACACTCACTTGTAAGATTGAACCTTAGGGCAATTTTTGGAGGGTTGAAATATCCCACGTGGTGGCAGCAGTAGTCCTCCCTCCAAGAATGCAAAAAACAAACAAAAAAGACAGCAACATACAACCAGTCTTTAAAGGGGGTTGGCTATGCCCCATACAAGAATTGTTAAGACCTCAAAGCCACACCTCTAAGTCCTGCACAATAGTGCCTAAACCCACCATATGTGAGATATAGGACAGGTGCTGGTGGTGGGTGCCTATTGCTCTTCTTGGCTTTTGTTTATCAGACTTGTGCCAGCTTTGTACACATAGAGGGAACCTCATCTGTTACTGAAATGGAGCCACCTCTAGGCCAATAGCTGTAAGGCTTTCTACATTTGGGTACAAGTTTTTACATTTACTTTTTAAAAAACTATTTTTTATGTATACAGCATACAGAAGAGGGTACCAGATCTCATTATAGATGGCTGTGAGCCACCATGTGGTTGTTGGGAATTGAATTCAGGACCTCTGGAAGAACAGTCAGTGCTCTTAACCTCTGAGCCACCTCTCCAGCCCCGCCCCTTTTTAAAGATTTGTTTGTTTGTTTATTATACAGTGTTTTGCCTGCATGTATGCCTGCACACCAGAAGAGGGCACTGGATCTCATTATAGATGGTTGTGAGCCACCATGTGGTTGCTGGGAATTGAACTCAGGACCTCTGGAAGAGCAGCCAGTGCTCTTAAGCTCTGAGCCATCTCTCCAGCCCACATTTACATTTAAAAAGAAAGTTGCTTATATAGTTTCTAGATTGTAATATATATAGTGTATATATACCTCATAAGTGATAATGTATGTGATGATTTTAGGGCTGGGGTTTCACTAGAAATATTGTTGGAAGGTGAGAATGGAGGGTCCTGTTTCTTGTTTTTGAGTTTGGGGGACTGATGGCTATTTTCCTCAGTGCTCTCAGAGGTTGGCTATTAGTCCTGAGATTGGTTGCTTCTGTCAGCCTCATCCATCCTTACGGCAGCTAGTGAGGTGTGGGCCCTAGTCTAGGTTTCAAAACCAGGCAAGGGCTTCCCTGCCTTCCATTGGCCTTCCTGCTCCAACAGGCAATGGAACTGAGTGCTGTATTGTCTTTGTGACCAGAAAGGGGAACCAAGCTCCAAGATTAACACTTTAGCACTGTTGAGACCCAGTGTCATTTTAAGGGAAGGACTTTTATATCATTTGAAGTTAGAACAGTTGGGTTTGTAGAATGGATTGTACTGCTGCAGCATCTGGCCAGGCAGGCAGCATGAACACGGATGCCACTGAGCCTTGCAGAACCATATGGCTCAGCTTTAGCTGCTGTGTTGTATGCATGTGACCAGTGATTTCAGATGCTGCATCTCACCTTTTCTATTTTCTTTGCTTTTTTCAGGGTACTTTCCCTCATGGAATTGATATTTTGACTACAGCAGACTATTTTGCAGTTGGTAACATATCTAACTGTTTCCTGGTTATAAGGTAAGTTTTAATGTGTGTAACTTAACTATAATAGTCTCTTTGACTTGGGTGTCAAACATCAGCTTCCACTATTTCCTTCATTATATTGTGGTCTACTTGGTGTGAATATAACCTGTTGTAGAAAGAAAAAAACTGAAGTGGGCACTGTAACAAGAGGTTTCTGGCCTGGACTAGCCCCACAGTTCAGACCCACTCGCAGCCCCACTGCTACTTAGCACCAAATAATCACACAAAGGCTTACATTAATTTCATGCTCTTTGGCCTATTGCTAGCTTTAATCTTAATTAAGCTTTCATTTTAGTTCAACCCATTTCCATCAATCTGTCCTGCCGCTCACGTATGGCAACTAGAACTTCACTCCTTCCCTGGTTATTAGTCTTCTTGTTGTCATCCTGGGCTGGTGCCATTCTGTTCAGGCCTTGGTACCATACAGGGAGTAGCTACAAGCATAGCTACATATGTCCTTCTGTGTGACAGCTTTTCCACCAGATGTCACAAATGTCTTTCAAAATGATATTTTGGATTCAAAGTGACCATGTATCTTTTTGTTTCAATAAAATAGTGTGTCTAAGTTAAAATTATCTGATTATCAGATCAGTAAGAAAAGTAATTGAGAAATCAGATCAAAGAATAAGTACTTAACATTGGTAACTGCCATTTTCAGAAATCATGTCAAATTATTTTACTTGTATGACTTATGTACCAGGGAGTAGTTTCATACTATAATACTAATATGAAAAGGGTATGCTTTATGAAAGTTACCATAAATTAGGAGAAACATGTTGCAAGAGATTTCCAGGCCCATTTGGGCCAGAGGTTCTGACCTTGTCCACAGTGGCTTTTATCCCCCCTCCCCCCCAAAAATAAATCAAACGCTTATATTAATTTCATACTGTTTGGCCTATGTCTCAGGCACATTACTAGCTAGCTCTTTCATCTTAATTCAACCTCTTTATAGTAATCTACCTGCCACGTGGCCTGGCCTGTGGCTTACTGGATTCCTTACACAGTTCTTCCTCGAGGGTCAGATGGAAACTGAGTGAGTCTGCCCTCCTTCTACCTGTCTTTTCTCTGATTTCCTGCCTATTGCTATGGTGCTTGCCATAAGCCAGAACAGTTACTTTATTTACATACAGAAAACAGTCCTACCACAGAAACATGTCAAGTACATTTTTCTAAAAGTTCCTGAGTATTTTATACCCTGGGGGTAGATTTTCTAATAGCCCAGGCAGAATTTATACTTCTTCATAACCAGCCTTAACAGACTTAAACAAACAAACAACTAAAACCAAAAAAGTGACCAACCTCCTTTCCAGGAAGCATATGATCAGACTTGCCCTCACCTGCATGCCATTACCCCCAGTCCGCACTTCATTTCTCAAGTCTGTGTGTTAGTGCTTGAATGTTGTATGTGAGGTTCTGTGACCTTCTTTAGAGTTTCTAGGTTAAAAAAAAAGCTGGTAGTTAAATTGGGCTTTGAAAAATTCTACTTGTTGCTAAGGTTTCCATACCAGTCTAAAACTTAAACATATTATTATGTCCATTCTGTAAAAATACGTGAGAACATGACCTAGCTCTAGTGTGTTCCTCTCTAGTACACCGGGCCTGTGTAGTGCTCTGGTCTGAGCAGCAGATAAGCTGCTGTCTTATGAGGACAGTACAGTAGCAGGCTTTACCACATCCTAGCCCCAAAGAGCCTCTGACCAGGGTCTCATGTCTTCGCCTGGTGTTTCTCTGTCAGCCTGGGTCCTGGAGGGCAGGATTTACAGGGGCAGTAGTAGATACCAGGCCTGTAGATGACTGTGACTGGAGCCAGGTGTGGGATCTCATGGGATCAAGCATGAACAAGTTTGTTCTGAGGTCCCTGTGCTAGATTAAGTCATCTGAGAGGAAGGAACCATAATTAAAGAAAATGTCTCCACATAGATCTGGCTTTTGGCAAGCCTGTATGGCATTTTCTTAATTAGTAATTGATGGGGGAAGACTCAGCTCTGTAGATGGTACATCCCTAGGCTGGGTGGTCCTGGGTGCTATAAAGAAAACAGACTGAGCAAGCCATGAAGAGCAAGCCAGTAAGCAGCACTCTCCATGGCCTCTGTATCAGTTCCTGTCTCCAGGTTTCTGCCCTGTTTGGAATCCTGTCCTGACTTCCTTCCGTGATGAAGTGCTATAGAAGTGTAAGCCAAATAAATCTTTTCCCACAAGTTGCTTTGGGTATGGTGTTTGTCATACCCAAAGTAGTAGAAACACAAACTAAGACAGTCCCCAAATGCAATGTTTGTTCAGCACTATGTTCTTGTGAATAGAAACTGGTCTGGAAGTTGGTCCACTGGAACAAGTGGTATTGGGGTACTAGGCTATGAAGGATATGAGGAAGAGACTAGGAACTTGATGGGTACTGGGAGAGGCTGGGCTTTCTCCTCTG
This sequence comes from Sigmodon hispidus, assembly GCA_004025045.1. Taxonomy (NCBI): domain Eukaryota; kingdom Metazoa; phylum Chordata; class Mammalia; order Rodentia; family Cricetidae; genus Sigmodon; species Sigmodon hispidus. The sequence continues at coordinate 98,117 of PVIH01003457.1, forward strand.
TCTGTGTTGAATTTATGAGGGCCTGTGACAGTCTTCAGTTGAGACAAGATTCAGGCTATTATAGAGGAGGTTCCTTTGAGCTAAGTGTTCTGCTATGTGGACAAGAATCAAAATGATAGAAGGTCCCTTGGGAAAATATTAGATGAGACATCACAGCTTGCTTACCACTGTGGATTATAGTGTTACCTATGAGTGTAAAAGACATAGGATAGACTGCGTGTGTTCAGCATGTATCTTTTGCTATATTTTGATATGAGAAAATCTGTAGCACTCACACCGTGAAGCCTATGGTCCTCTGCTATGCACCTGGTAGTAATTTGAGGATTCTTCGTATATTCTCTCACAGATATTTGCTGACATTGTTTGTTCTATTTTTTCTAACTAGAGTGAAATGTTCTTTCAATGTGTGTTTTTTTTTTTTTTTTTTTTTGGGTACATGTTTCATGACATTCAGTGTAATAGAGTTTTAAATATGTTTTTGTATAATGTGTGGGTTGTAGACAAATGATTAGTTGGAAAACAAAATCATTTCATGGTCCTCGGGAAGAATGTGTCTGCCTCTGGGAAGTGGTCAAAAGCTTCCCAGACCTCACCTTGCTTGTTCTGTCCTGAACTCTTGCCCCGACCCGCGGGACTTCAACACGGGAGACCACCTACGAGAGAGAATGAAGGGAAGGGAGACGCAAAGGAAGGCAGCAGGTCAAACAGGATTCTGATCGAGCTGCGATTTATTGCGATTCAAAACATGCTTATATAGTAGAATATGGGGAGGGGGCAATCTTCAAACACCTGCAGGAAGCTGGCCAGGGGAGCAGGATATTGGCAGGGCAAAAGGGTGACTGGTCTTGCTTCAGGGGAGAGTTGCTAGGTAACCTAACCATAGAATATTCTTGCTATTCTATTCTTTAGAGCTACCTTTAAGGGAGGACTGCTACATAACCTAGCCACAGAATGTTCCTGTTATTCTATTCTTTAGAGTTACTTCTCTGTTACTGTGAAGCAAACCAGAACATCTCTTTGGGAAAAACATCTATTCTACCTGGGAGAACATCTATTTTACTTGGGAGAATGTCTATTCTACTTGGGAGAACATTGTGCTGGCTCAGTGGTTGGTTTCTCAGTCAGTTCCCACGGGAGCCTTTAGCTAGAGGCCTAGAGGCTCAAGCCAGGGTCTTGGTCCCTGACAAACTCTTACCATCTGTGGACTTCAAGTTAATCACAAAGCTTTGTCTACCATGTAATTTCATAGGAGTGTGATGGGTTGTCACCTGAAGTCCCTGTGAACATACCAAAGTCTGTCCTTTAACTGGTTAAGAACTTTACCCTGTATGCTACAGGATAGCGTGTTTTGGGGCCTGGCCATTTCCCAGTAGCCATCTGTCTGCTTATTTGTTTTTTTGTTGCTGATATCAATTTCCTAACATCTCCACCCTTAAGTACCATTTTAAAAATTGCCACCTTTCCCCCTAGTAGTTTGTTTTCCAGGAATCTCATATGCTTGTGCCCTCTAGGTAGAGTTGCCTCCATCTGCCTAAACCATCATTTCTGTTCCGTTTCTTGGCCCATAGTGGTGGATGGTCTAATTCTGCCATTTACTCATCTCTCGTCAGCTTCACAGTCTTACCTTTGGCCCTCCTCATATCCCTGGCTGCCTGCCATGTGGCAGGCCCTGATCCCCATTTATTCTTTGTCCTGCCACCCTGCATCTGATATCTTAGATTGTGCTGCCTCTCTTCTTTCCCTCCTGTGTCTTTGCCTCAGTTTCCCCTTTCCCACCTGGTAGACTTCTCCTGGTTGGTACTTGGTGTCCCAGTACCCAGCATGATGTATATAGGTTCATTGCTGCCTTGGGCCAATGTTTAGGCTTGTCTTTTGTAAGGTCACAGCTAGTTGGTGGCAGAACTGGGATTGGCCTCTCGTGGTCTGATCTCCTCTCTCTCTGTTCCCTTCTGTAAGGCACAAATTATTTTCCTGCTTTTCTGGAATCCTGACCTTCCCTGCAGGCTTTAGAGTTGCTGGCTGGATGTGGACCTGGCTGTACATGCAGGGGACATGCCATAGAACCTTGCAGCCAAGGTTCATGGTGATATGATCCCGTCAGTCACTAAGGGAAGGTCACTTAGGTCTTACTTTTCCCAGTCTCTTGGTCCATCCAGGAGATCCTGTTACCAGTTTTACTGAGAATCTATTAATGTTTGCATATGGACATTGGCTAATTAGATGAGGAGTATCTTTGGTCTACTATTCAGCTAGTATATGTTTCCTGAGTCCAGTCAATCTTTATAATGCTTCATGGTTGATACAACTTTATACTTGTGTGTAAAATATCATCAAAAGTGAAGATGTAGTCTAAGGTATGCTCTTATCAGGGTACTTGCTGATTAGCATGTACAAGCCCTAGGTTCCAAGCCCAGCACTGTAGACAAAAAATAAAAGTAGATATGTGGGCCAGAAGAATTTTATGTTTTAAATTTCCTAGGTCATGTGGCCATTGTCTGCAGGGCTGCCCAGTCCACAGTGGGTCCTTCCAGCTCCTGTCAATGGCCAGCCTTCTGTAGTTGTTTGGAAGGTTCACTAACTTCTCTTTTTCATTTCCTGCATGAAGGGCTGAACTTAGCTTCTGGAGGCTGAATATGCACTGCCCTCAAGGGCTTCTGATGGTTTTTCTTATGGACTGATGTCCTTAGTGAGTGGAGAAATTCGATTATGTTAAGGAAGTTGCTATGATACCAGTAGAAGATTCTTTTTGGTGTTTATTTGTTTGCTTGCTTTGACTTTTTGTTCCCTGAAAGATATTTTCCTTAGAGGTTTTATGTTTTAATACTTCAACTTTTTTATGCTTCTGGTTTTTTCATTTAATTAGAAATTATGTTTTTAAGCCCTGTCTTGTTATTTCTAAGAGTTACTTTCCATTGGTGCTGGGATGGAACCCTCGCATTTTGTGTTGTATGTACCCTCAGCCTTATAACTTTTACCAGTCTCGCTTGCACCCCACCATATGTCCCTCATTATTGTACAGTTTAGCAAGTGCTGGCGGTAGTATACCCACCCAGGAAAACTACACTTTCACTGGGGTGCAGAAGGCTCCCACTATCTCTGTGATCTGTTCTGCCAGGCTCCAAGCGTTGGTGCTTTGTGTTTCTCTTCATTAGTATTGCTTGAAGAGTGTGCTTTTCCTTGTCTGAGTTCTTCCACTGAACACTGGGATTGCCTGATGTAGGTACTTCTCTTTTGTGAGGTCTGTGCTCATACAGCCTGCCTGCCAGAGTGCTTGTTGATCAGCAATTTAGGCATTTTTGAGTTTTTTATTCTCGTAAATAAGGCACTTGTAAACACTTATTTAGAACTTTATATAGATGTGTGTTTTAATTCTCTTATGCAAAGACATAATTTGTGGAGATTTAACTTTTGTATGGAACTGTGAATGTGTGCTTTTTGACCTCTCCATGCCTTCCTGAAGTTGGCAGCAGCTAGTCTTCAACATCTTACCATTCAGAGCATTTCATCTTTGCTAATGACTTGAGTTGGACATAGTTCTTTGTGCTTATTAGATTTTTATTTTTCTTTTTTAGTGATGTTCCTATGCAAATGTAGGCCAGTTTTTTTTTTTAAATTTGGGTTTTGTTTTTCTTATAATTTTTAGTGCAGACTGTTTGCCAGCTGTGCCTTTTTTCCTGTACATCACTTTTAGTAGCCTTATTGATGTATAGTTAACATGTTACATGCATACAAAGTATTACGCTTGCTAAGTCTGACATAGGAAGGCACTTAAACTGTCAGATAAGTAACAGGGTTGTGAGCATGCTTGCCAGCCTTCAAATTATTTTTCTATCATAGATTTCTTTTTACCTTTCTCTAATTTCTTTGCCTGAGCATGATTATTTTACAGTTCATTCATTTTATGTGTTGTATCAAGAAGTGCTGGAGAGAGGACTCAGTGGGTCTGAGTTTGGTTCCCAATACCTATATCAGAAGGCTCACATCTCCCTGTAACTAACTACAGGAGATGCAGCACCATTTCCTGGCCTTCTCAGGGACACACACAAACAGATCTGTGCACCAGAGCAGTCTGTTGAGTCTGCCTGACCCTTAGTCTACCCACTCTTATATTTAACCTCTAGGCTTAGCCTGAGCTAGACATCCTGTGCTCTGATCCAGTCTGGTGAGTTCCTTGAACTCTAGCCCACCTACATCTTCCCTACCCACAGATCTAGCCTGGGTTGTATATCTTGTGTACTGACCCAGTGTGGCGAGTTCTGAAACAGCTTGCCTGTGCTATCTCCACCTCAAAGCTTAGACTTAGTCATACAGCCTGTGTGCTGACCTACCTTGGTAACTGCCTAAGACTGGGCCACCCACACTACCCTCACATTCCCCAGGCATAGATTGGGTAATTCCCTACACACTAACCCAAGCAGATCTAGTATGTTCCATTTGCATGTCTTTTTGTTTATTTCTGAATTGAAGTCACCTCTGTTGCTTCAGTCCACCAAGATCTGTCAGTTCTATAGAAATGAGAATTACCAAGATGTACCCACGGATACAGTCATGAGCATCATCAAAAGAATCCAAGGAATTTGAAGATATGAACAAACAACTCAGTTAACTGAAAAAGAATAACTGTCTGAGTGATGCCCAAGAGAACACAAACGTACGGCAGAAGGAAATGAAGACAGTTCAGGACTGGAAAACTGAGTTCAGTAAAGAGATGAAGCTGGAGTGAAGCTGGAATTGAAAACCTCAGTAACTCAATTAGAAACTGCAGAGGAAAAACTGGCAAGTAGAATGGATCAAGCAGAAGATAGAATGTTCAGACTTGAAGAAGAATGTTGGGACTTGAAGATAAAGTAGAGGATTTAGACAGACCGACCACACAGGCAAAGAATATGAAAATTTTTAAAAATTTAATTATTTTTGGTTTTGTTTGTTTTCTTGAGACAGGGTTTCTCTGTGTAGCCCTGGCTATCCTGGAACTCAATTTATAGACCAGGTTGGCCTTGAACTCAAATCTGCCAGCCTCTACTTGAGTGCTGAGATTAAACATATACACCACACCTGACTAAGTTTTTCTTTAATTTCTTTTCACAAGTTGGAAACATAGCTGGTTGGGTTCTTGCCCTGAGGTTGCTACTCTCCTTATTTCATTTCTTAATCTGTTTATCTCCTTGAACACAAGACTTGGCTCGGTTCTACTTCCTGGTACTCCTTTTCTCCTCAAAGTGTACATTTTGTATTTTTTTCTTGCTCAGCTTGCTCCTTTTCTTTTCTTTTTTCTTTTTTTTTCTTGGCAATCCAAATTTATTGAGCTATGGATGCTAAGTTATACAAAATTGCACCACTTTAATTAAGGCTTTTAGTTTACATTTGGCCACCTCAAAGTTGTTACATCAGGTTGGTCAATTTAAATATTGTGGCTCTCTATTGGATGGACACACAATCTTTACACCCAAACGTTAATGCATACAATAAAACAGCAATAGTTAGTGCAATGAGGCCTTGTGACCAATTACACATGATTCACATCCACAGTACTCATCCACCATTTAACATCTCAACCCAACCGTTACACATGTGAAACAATCACTAACAGGCAAAGACGCTAAACCTGTATATTTGGTACTGCAGACGCACGTATGCATGAGCAAGCAAGGGAGTCACAGTGAGAATCTACCGCTGGCAGAAGCCTGAAAATGATTACGAAAATTGTTAAATCATTAAAAAATTGTTTGAAAATATACACTTCTTGTTGTAGACTCGCACTGTACACACAACTATAAAAATTGTTCCCTATGTAAACAAAAAGGAAACATATAATAAGGAGATTTGAAAAGTCTGGACATTTCCTACCCAACTGATACTAAAAGCTTCATCTTTAATCTAAGACATTATCCTGAAAGGACCATCATATTTTACAGACAAGATTACTGTCTCCACAGGTTTTTGAAAAATTAAAAAAACTATGTAGCTGTGTTAATCAAAGTGCTTATTTTATATAATACAATGTTAATGACCTTGAATTTAAAAAATTACAATAAGCTACAAGTATCAAAGAAGTGAAGTTATCTGGTATAGTCTATGTAGGAGTTCTTTGGACTTTCTTTTATTATGCTAAAATAGTGGTGCTTTTAGGATTTACATTATTGTACTCTCCAATACAAAGTATGAGGTGTATGAAAATGAAATGGTACACCATTTTCATACATGTACAACATTGGTGGATAAAGAATGTCTCTTAGCAGTAATACTGGATGTAGCCTCTGGTTTGACCAGCTGCATACTCTAGACCTTATATAAGTAAAAATCGCTTGTGATACTGGAAAGTGATTAGAATGTGTAAACTGATACAGTAGCTTTCATCTGCCTCTTAAGGGTACCACCACAGGACAGGCCATTGAAATGCTGGCACTGTTGATTGGGCAACAGTTCTTCAGACCTCGCTCAGAGCTACAATGCACCCAGGACATTAAAACAGCTAAGATTGCAAGCCTTCCCAGGCATTGGAGTTTTCCTGTTGATTTGCCGCATTAGGTCATAAAAGATCTCATTAACATAATAAATTTGATTTTGCAGAAGACTCTAAGAAGGTGCAATTGTTCCTTGTTCCTTCCCTATGACCCGTTCATCTTCCAAGTCACACTTATTACCAACCAGAATCATTGGAACATCATTAGTGTCTTTAACCCAAAGAGTCTGTTCTCTGAGATCCTGTAAATCATTAAATGTGGACTGTGCTGTGATGGAGTAAACCAATGCAAAGCCCTGTCTGTTCTTCATGTACAAATCTCTCATTGCTGTAAATTGTTCTGTTCCTGCAGTATCCAAGATTTCAAGCATACACTGCTGTGCATCTACTTCAATTTGCTTTCTATAAGAATCTTCTATTGTAGGATCATACTTTTCAACAAAAATTCCTTGAACAAACTGTACAGACAGACCCGACTTTCAAACACCTCCTGAGCCGAGAACGACTAGCTTATATTCACACATGATGCAAACCTGTCACACTTAGTACCTCTCTCGCTGTCACTGGGTCACTGGGTCCCTGCTGTCACCATCACTCCACATTCGTTCCCTTCAGATTGCTGCCTCTGTCTCCCCAAGTGCACCACCACTGCCTGGCTTTTTAAAAAATTGTTTATTTTTATATGCATTGGTGTTTTGCCTGTGTATATGCTTGTGTAAGGCTGTTGGGCCCCCTGGAACTGTAGTTACAGACAGTTGAGAGCTACCCTGTGGCTCCTGGGAATTGAACCCAGGTCCTCTGGAAGAGCATTGAGTGCTTTTAACCACTGAGCCATTTCTCCAGTCCCCACAGGACACACTTTATGTTTACTTAAAATACATATATAATATAGAAGTGTATGTCCATGTATGCAAATAATTTAAATGAAGTTATACTACTTGGTGATAATGATGCCCCCAAGAGCCATAGACTGTGATACAACACACAACTTATAGAAGAAAAAGTTTCTTTGGGCTTATAGTTCTAGAGGGATAAGACTCTGTCATGCCAGTAAGTAGCAGGCATGCTGGCTGGAGTTCACTCTCAACCATGACTAAGAAATAGAGAGAACTGCAAGTAGGCCAGGCCTTTCAATCCTGGAACCTACTCTCAATGACATACTTCCTAACCTAAACCTTCTAAAACAGCATTACCACCTGGGACCAATTGTTCAAATGCCTGAAACTATGGGGAACATTTTTCATTTAGACCACCTTATTATTTAACAGAAATCTGAGTGCCAGACATGGGACACCTCCTTTTGAGTTATATGGTCAGGAAAGTTACAAGAAACTCCCAAAATTAAATAAATATGTTATTGCTTCTGTTCTTGCTTACCTTCCAAAACTTGAAAGTAAGAACCTATTGATAAAGCTATAGCACATTTAAGACAAGGGACTTGGAGGAATTGAGCTGAAACTAACCTGGAATAATTCTCCTTGAGGACTAGCATTTATAGTATCTGAAGATACTATGCAAGCTGCCAAGGCAGAAAAGCAACTAATAGTTCTGTCTAGCCAAAAAGTCAATGAACCACAACAGTGATCAGCACAGTCAAATATAGCCAGTGGTACAATAGTGGCACATATATCTTGGGGTTAATGAACAATAATCTAACTGGACTTAAGACCTACTCAAAAGGAGGCACTATATATGGTACTATGAACCTTACCAACCTACCCATGGCTAGTGAGGTTGTAGCCCTAAAGGAGAGCCTACAACTGCTGTTTTTCTGAACCAGTATAAATCCCAACTGCTTTCTAAATACCTGTTCTTTTGTCTACAGATAAAAATTAGCTGTCATCCCAAATCAAAAAACTATCCTTTTGAAACAGAGAGTTTATCACAGAAATTCACATTTGGTAAAAATGCTGAGAACAACTGACCATTGGAACCATTCTAAGTAGATTTATCTGCAACACAACTCATACACCTAAGGCATGGGAGAGGAGGTGGAAGGAGTTTAAGAGCCAGAGGGCCAGAACATCTTCTATAAGATCATGCCTTCTATATATGACAGGGAACTGTACCCATGAAAGCTTAACAGTATGGTTCCTAAGCAAGACCTGCACCATGATAACACCAGTTCACATTCCAGTATAGATGGGGAAAATCTCCCAAGATGAAGAGCTATAAGCAGTTAATAGCTGCTGACAGAGAAGAATCAGTCTATTCCAGGAATAAGCCCCCTGATAAGTTATCCAACCTCAAGTGATCAGCCTTAAGCATGTTTAATGAACACACACTAAATGAAACCAGCAACATTAAATGAACTTAACAGATTATATTTATTCATACCCATCTACTAATAGTTGAAGAGGTCATGAGATTGTAAGGAAGTCAGAGGGCGGACAGGAGGAGTTGCGGGGAGAGGGTGGAATGAGAAGGTATAAATACAGTATTCATGTATGTAATCCTTAAAGCTCAGATCAAATAGAATAAAAATAATTTCTTAAAACAATAACAAAAAGCCAAGTTTGATGATGCATGCCTTCATTCCAGTGCTTGGGAAATAGGCTGATCTTTGTGATTTTGAGACCAGCCTAGGCTACAAAGCAAGTTCCGTGCCAGCCAGGGGTACATAGTAAGACCCAGGCTTCAAACAAAAACCTAGCCCTTTGTCCTGTTGCATGTCTCTGTGGCATGGATGAATGAGCAATGTGCTTCTCCATCATGTTCATGCTTGGAGTGCAGCTCCCAGTCACAGTCCTGGGTATGCTACTGAGCTGTGTACATGGTTTCTGGATGAATCCTCTCTTGTCTTGAGTAGCTGCAGATGTAGTAAGTGCTTGGGTCATCTGGTGGATAGTGTCTCCTTTTGAAGAAATGGCCAAAATATTTTTGAAAGTAATTGTTTTAATTTCTATTCTCAAGAACAGTATATGAAGGTTCTGACTTCTCCATGTTCTTTATTTTTAACCTTTAAACAATACATAAAATAATGGCTTTATGCATATGTGTCATTGTACCTGCTAATATTTACCCCTTTTTCTAGCTCTTAATATTATATCTTTCAGTGTGTTTATTGCTGGCTTCCAAGAATATACCAAGCCGATGATTGACCACTTGGTGTCCATGAAAATCAACCATTGGGATGGGTAGGTTTTGTGTTTTTGTGACTCTGAAAATTTCTTTTTCCCCCAATGGGAGAAGTTTAATTGAGCTTTTAAGTTCATGAGTGTATTTTCTCATTGTAGACCAACTATTTTAGAATAATTATTTCTGAGAAGTAATGAAAATCTTAGTCTCTGTGTGTGGCATGCTTATTAATGGTCTATCTGTCTGGAGCTGTTAGTCAGGCAATTCTGAGATGTCATTATTCTTGAATATCCTTGTCATATGTAATAGGGAAACTGTAGCCTGAGGACAGAGCAACTAGCAGCTGGAATATCCTGGTCTTCTTGGTCATTTGACCTGCCTCCATACTGACTCTGCTCTGCTTGCCCTCCCTCAGTATTCTACATTTGTCACCTAAGAGCTGAACAGACTTAGTGGTAGTTTTCCTAATTACAGTGGAAGCCTTGGGGCCATCTTATTATTTTATAGGTAGTTAAATGTGTCTTCAAAGAAGAAAGGCAAGCGTGTAACTTAAACATAAGCACTGTCAGTGTTTTGTTACCATTTCTAGGTAGGCCTGGTCAGCCAACATGGGTGCCCCTTCCTAATCCCAGTGTCAGAGTGGGTGTTTGTGGCTGAAAGACCCACTCTGACTGGACTGTATTTCAGCTTCTCAAGGACCAAAGCCTTGCAAGTATTTGTTGGCTGCTTGTGTAGCTGTGTGGAGTGAGGAGCCTCTGGCTCAGTCCTCCATGTTGTTCACTTGGACTAGCTGTGACCACCTAACAGGAACTTCCCTGTTTCCTTCAGGAGCTTATGTGCCAGGTATGCAGGCAGATGAGATACTAGATCTTTTATCAAAAGAAGAGCACATAGACTTGCTCAGCAAGAGGTTAATTAAATTGCCTTTCATATTAGTTTACCAGCCAACAAGACATTTAAAACCACATTATAAGTCTGAAATCCATGAGGTAGACTAGGTTTTTGAACTTATGAAATCTATGATTGATTTTCTAATTCTGTCAGTTCTTTCATGTGTTTCGAGTGGGGCTTTTTTTTTTAGATGCATGTATACTTCTTTTTTCCTTTTCCTGATATATTTATCATTATGAAATGTTTCTTTTTGTTTCATTGATTTCTTTTTTTAAAAAAAAATATTTTTTTATTTTATGTGAATTGGTGTTTTGCCTGAATGTATAACTAACTGTTATACATTCATTATAAAGGTGTTAGATCTTGGAATTACAGACAGTTGTTAGCTGCCATGTGGATGCTGGGAATCAAACTCAAGTCCTCTGGAAGAACAGTCAGTGCTCTTAACTGCTGAGCCATCTCTCTAGCTCCAATATTGAATCTTATATATGGGCTATCTGCTTCTTATTTAAAGGGTCAGATAGTTAGTTCCTTAGGTCTCTGTCTCATATATATCGATATATGAGACCCTTAAAAATGTAAAAACGATTCTTAACTTAGAGCCTTACAAAAAAAAGCCATGGGCAGTTTTTGACCTGCTGACTATAAATCGACATTTTGTTGTTACAGTGTCAGAATTCTTTTCTTTTTAGTTTAGTAATATTTCATTCTTTGATTTTACCATAATTTGCTTATCCGTTCTTCTGTTAATAGATCCTTGGGTACTTTCATCTCAAGGTGCTGTGAATAATGCCTATATGAGCATGAATGTGCAAATCACTCTGTTAATAGCTACTGTTACTTCTCAGGGCCATCAGAGAACTTTCTGCAAAGGCACTGCACAACCTGACCCCACAAGCACCTGAATACATAGCCACTCATGGTAGGTGTGCATACTACTTCCTGCAGCACTCATACAAGTGCACCTATATACATATGTGTGCACATTCACAGCAGAAAGATGTGCTGTTCTCATAGTAGATGAAGACGATGTCCTATATCCGTTGCCAAAGAGTAAGCTGTAGGCTAAATCAGGATAGAGTATGAAGGTAAACGTAGTGTGGCAGCTTTGGTGGCATTGGGCACAGGGGCCATCCATGAAACAAGGAATCTGTGGGTTGTACCGTACAGGTTAAAAGTGATGGGGGATTCCAGGGGTTCATTTGAGTTGTCAGTGCCTCTAGATCAGTATGTGGAGCCATTCTGCTTTCTCAGAGGCTGAGCTTTTCTGCTTTCACTGAGAAGGAACAGAGTGGAAGTGCTTGTCACCTTTTATGGTTATGTGGCCTTTGATCTACCTGTTCTCCTCAGGCAGAGTGCTGCCACTACCTATCAAGTAGAGGTGCAGATGGAAAAATCTGAAGATATGTTGTCTTTCTCAGCTGACCCTAACTGGACATCTGGGGGCCTGTATGCACGTACTGATTTATATGCTGTGTTTATATGCACATTGCTCTGGTTGGTGATAAGGGAGCTCTGCCCACCAGAAACAGTGGTGGTGACCCTGACCATCACCAGAGGAAATACTTGTAAGTAATGAGTTGTCCCTTGTCTGTCTTTCAACTTGACTACTGCAGTATTCCCAGAACTGCTGTTAATGACTCTGAGTCCAGATCTACACACTAGACATGGCGCCATCCTTTCCTGTGCAGAAGTCACCTATGCCCTGTACAAGCTGGCTTCACAGAATAACAGGTAGGAGATATCATCTGGGAATCTAGGTAACAATAGTCATTTTGCATTTGAGAATAGTTTGCTCTGATTGTTGATCACTTGTGTTTTTACGGTTCCTTTTATGTTGAGGCGGTCAGTGGTTAGGACAACTCTCCTCTTTTCAGGGAAGGACTGCTGGTTGGCATTCATAATTACTGTGATGTCTCCATTGGTTGGTTTACATCATCATCCCAGGGACTAAGACAACAAGAGCAATGACACCTTTTCTGAGGAGGCACTGAGCAGTTATTCGTCACTCTGTGTGTGAAAGTGTATCTGTGTGTGTGTGTGTTTGCGCACATGCATATGTGCATGTGTGTATTTGTGTGTCACAGAACACAACTGTAGGTCAGAGGAAACCTTGGACATCTTCTTCATGCTCCACCATGTTTAAGACAGTATCAGTCTTGCTGCTTAGCAAACAGCGCCCTGTGAGCTTCAGATGATTCCCTGGTCTGTGTCCCCTGTCTTCCTAGGAGTACTTACAAATGTACCACTGTGTCTAGCTTTTACCTGGGTTCTGACAATCTGAACTCAGATTGTTTGATTTGTGTGGCCAGGTATTTTCTTGATGAGTTATCTCTTCCATCCTCATTTATCACTTTCATAGTTTAAAGTACTTGAAAGGGTAAAGGGTAAGTTTGGGTTGTGCAGTAGTGGCTCACACCTTTAATCCCAGCACTTGGGAGGCAGAAACAAGCAGATCTCTGAGTTTTAGGACAGCTTGGTCTACAGAGTGAATTCCAGAACAGCCAGAGATACACATAAAAACCCTCTCTGGGGAAAAAAAAGGTAAGTTTGGAAGTTTCTCTTGGGCATCCTTCCCAAGCTGTTGGCCTCAGAGTGTTAGGCTCTATCTGGTTCTGCTCAACACATAGGAGATTTCAGACCTACAGGGTACTGGGGTTCTGTGTGGCTCTGCCTGGCACCTAGCAGACAAGATCTCTAAGGAGCTGGAGTTAGTTAACACACAGCTCTGCCTGTTAAGTAGTAGATATCAGATGCCCAGGGTGTTGTAGCTGCATAAGTAATTGGCACTGCATAGCTCTGCCTTACACATGCCATATTTCAGAAGAAAGCAAATGTTCAAGCTACCATGTGAGTCAGGCAAGGTAGAACGCCCTGTTGAAGTCTTAAGTGCTAGGTCGACTGTAGCAGAAATCACCCTGAGGACAGCAAAAGTCTCCTGTGGGAACTCATCTAATCCTCCTGTAGGGGACTTACCTCTTCCACAGTGTCAGTAGGGGTCTGGTGTTTAGTAAGATCACAAGGTTGTGTCTTCAGCAAACTGATTATAGGTCACAGTATAAAGGTAGCACCCAGAGGCCTACCTGCTGAAACCAACACAAATTGTGTGTGTGTGTACAGGTGTACCTGTTCATGTGTGTATGTGTGGAGATCAGAGATTGACAGTGGGTATCTTGCCTTCCCTGGTTGCTCTCTTATATTTAGTGGCTGGAGACAATGGCTCAGTCATAAAGAACACTTGCAGAATACCTAGGTTCAGTTCCTAGCACTGAATGGTGGCTCACAAACCATTGTAACTCCAGTTTTACGGACTCCCAATACCTTCTTCTGGAGTCTGTGGGCATCAGTCATGCATATGGTATATATATACATGCTGGCAAAAACACTTATCCATATAAAAATAAAATATTGATATTACATTTATTTATTTGAGAGTGGGAGGAACCGAAACATAAACGTGTGGACATGAGTTTACCATGATGCACATGTGGAAATCACAGGACAATTTGAGTGGAATCAGTTCTTTCCTTTACCTTGTGAGTCCCAGGGATTGAACTCAGGTTGTCAGACTTAGCAACAAGTGCCTTTGAGCCATCTCTTCAGCCCTCATCACAACTTTAATTAAGGCAGAAGTGAGAGATCATCAGGGATTGTGGAATCATGAACAAGAAGCTGATCTTTCTGAGTCTGTGTATCCTTGACTGCAAACCTGAGCTCCGGCTTAATGCTAATTGAACTCAGTACTGTGTTTCACCTTCTGCAGGCCTGTAACAGACTATCTGGATGAGAAGTCAGTGCAAAGCCTGAAGCAGATCCACCAGCAGGTTTGTGTGGTCCATCTGAACTCCCTACATCTGCTTATCTAGTTGACCAGGACATGATGACTCCATGGGTTCTCTCTACCAATGTTACTCTTGTGGGGGTTTATCTAGAATTGGTAGTTGGGCTAGACTTGTTATTTGGGGCCAGAAGCCATCTTATTGGGTGAGCAGCAGTGAGTCTCAGGTCTGTATTGGTGTCTCATTGTGAGCCTTAACAGGAGGGATTGGATGTCCTTCTGGAGGCTTAGGTACCCATAAAACAAAGACCTTTTATTTTTCACCTTTGCCCCTGTGGCCCTAATCTCCACTCTCCTGAAATTTAATATTAAATTTTATACATTTGAGGGAATGAGAAGAAAGCATGTATATTTTTCTGGGATTTTTGACAGTCTCAAAACCTTCTATGATATAAAAGAGAAAAAGTATGAGCCCAGGATAATTTCAAGGAATTAAAATTCTTCCACATTCCTAAGGAATTAAATGGTCTTATTGTTTCTTGTTATAAATATTTTTTTGTTCCTTAAGACTTTCCTCATTTTATAATCAAGGTTTGTTTTATAGCATAATTGACTATAATGAGACCATTTGGTTAGTTTTAACATTTCTTGCTTTAAAGCGGAGCCTGGCATTTTTGTACTCACTACCAATACTGAACAAAAATGCCAGGCTCCGCTTTAAAGCAGCCCCATGCAGAGGCTGAGAGAATGTTGCCCCTGTTTCCTCTGAACCAGGGCTTCCTAACATTGGGTAGTAACTGTTTTAGTTTTTGTTGGAATTTAAGATATGTCTAAAGAGTTTTGTGGAGCTGATGGTAGTTGTGTGAATAACCAACAAGTGTTAAATATGCTCCTGACAATGAACTAAATTACTTTTGAGTTTTTCTGGAGACAGAAAACACCAGAACCATTTGGCACGATTAGTTTGCTGCCTGAGTGGCAATCAGTGGGTCAGGATAGAAAGGAGCCACCCTCTTTCTTTGTGTTTGTGTGCCTCAGTTTTCCTTTAGAGATAATGCACCTGAAGAACCTAACCAAGGCTGGGAACAATAAGGTGGGCCTTGGTATTCTGACCTTCCTGATTGTCTTTCTGGCAACTAAAAGCTCAGCTCTGTCATGCTGCCATTATTTTTAATGTTGATATTAGTCACTACGATATGCATAGCAAATTATTTAACCTAAATAACTTAAGTAACTGACTTTTCATTCTTTAATTTTAGCTTTGTGATCGTCATCTCTATAGGTAAGCATACAGATTAAAATATTTATGTGTGTAATGGAAATGTGTATTATCTAGAACAGCTGGTTCATTGACGTGTGTGTGTGTGTGTGTGTGTGTGTGTGTGTGTATGTGTGTGTGTGTGTGTGTGTATAACACATGCCATGTGCACTAGAGGAGGTCAGATAATAATTTGTAGGAGTTGGCTCTTTCTTTCCATCTTGTTGGTTTCAGGGATTCAACTCAGGTTGTCAGGGTTGATGAAAGGCACCTTTACCTGCTGAGCCATTTTGTTCGCCTTTGTGCTTTTAAGCTGACCTCCATCTATCCTTACTGTGATGTGTTCACCTGGAAGGCATGCAGCTGGCACTCAGCTCTGTATTCAAGGGCATGAAGGCTGCAACTCTTTGGTGGCTTTAGGCTTTTTGGAAGCTAAAATCACAGGTAATGTATCCCATGTTTCAGTGTGTCCTTGGCAGTTCTGTGGCTGAAGACAGTTGTAGCCTGCCCAAAAGAGCAGGTGTTGTCTATCTGCTTGATGGCTGATGGCTCTTGAGCCCACTTGAATGCTCTCTGTCTTTGTAGATTTCTGTGCAGGTAGGATAATATGTAAAGCCTTTAGGTCTGGTTCTTTCTCCCAATGTGTTTTTGAGATTCATTCATGTTTTTGTGTTCATTATTATTTTTTTTTATTCTAGACAGAGTCTTCCTATGACCCACTATGGTCTTTTCAAGAAAATGTTTATTTATGTTGATGTTCTGTCTGACTGTATGTCTGTAGACAATATGCATGCAGTGCCCAAGGAGTCTAGTTTCCTTTAGATGGTTGTTAGCTGTTGCATAAGCACTGGGAATTGAACCTGGATTCTCTGGAAAAATAGCTAGTGTTCTTGACTGCTGAACCAGTTCACCAACCCTGAGAATTACTTTTTTTAAGACAAGAGTCTCACTCTGTTGCCCTGGCTGGCCTAGGACTCACTATGTAGACCAGAGTAGCCTTGCATTTGCACAGTTCCTTGCATCTGCCTCTCAAGTGCTGGTAAGAATGTCCTGCCACACTTGACTCTACTCTACTGGCAGTTCACCTGCTTCAGTTTCCTTATGCTGGGATTCTGTCATACCTGTTTTGTTGTTGTTGTTGTTGTTTTCTGTCCATTTCCATTGCTAAGAAGCAATGTGTGTCATCTCAGCTCAGGGTATAGTATAGCATGAAGCTGTTGGTCACATCAGCTTGTATCTTGATGTACATATATGTTCCATTCCTTGGGTATATCAAGAATGGTTTTGCTGGGTAATTTGGCAGGTGTGTATCTTTAAGAAACTAGGAGGTTTCTTTGCAGATCACCCAGCCCTTAGCCCTGTATCCTAACCAGCACCACATCTGAATGCTTGTGGTCTACAGTGATATATTGTAGTGTTTCTAATTTTTGAATGTGGTTTATGTATCCTCAGTAACTAAGTGATGCTAATATCCTGTGCTGTCTGAGCATTTCCTGTCTCCTGTGGAGTTACCATTTATTCAAATTCCTTTTCCCCCCTCTTTGATACAGGGTCTTTCTGCATAGTCCTGGCCATCCTGGAACTCTCTATGTAGATCAGACTGGTCTCAAACTCACAGAGATCTGCCTGCCTTCCGAGTGCTGGGTGTATGCTACTATGTCCAGCCCTCACTCATTTTCTTAAAACTACTCACCATCTGTCTTTCTTCTTGAGTAGTCAGAGCTCTGTATATTCTGACTCTCGAGTTCTGTTAGACACTGGATTTCCCTGTTTTCTTCACACTCTGTTTCATTTCATTTCTTAATGTGCTGTTTCTTTTCATGGTGTGGATTTGAGTACTCACTGTCCTGTGGTGGGAAGCCTCATTTCCTGTGTCTTACTGACTTTCCAAACTGTTAAGAGTAGGTAGTAATGGTAGGTGTACACAGTGAGCTGTGCAGTGCCTGAGAGCTTTTGTGGAGCTAAGATTGCCCCAGTTTGGGTCTCTGGGTCTATCAGAGCTGTCTTGTCAGGTAAGTCTTATGCTGTTAACTACTTCTTTCTGTGAGGACTCTGAAACATTTTTCTTTCTTGCTTCTGTCACAGACTGTTCCCCAACTATGTCCAGATCTGAGTAAAAATTCCTTGATCTACCCCTCCCCCGAAACAGTAGGATAATATGACTTCCAGGAAACTTACTGAAACAATTTAATTTGGAGGATTGGAGAGATGACTCAGCAGTCATCTCCTTTTCCAGAGGATCAAAGTTTGATTCCCAGCACCCTGGTGGTAGCTCACAACTGTCTGTAACTCCAGTTCTGGGGATTTAATGCCAGTTCTGATCTCTGCAGACACCAGACATGCAGATGGTACACAGATAAATACACAGGCAAAACACACATACACATAAAATTTTAATCTATTTACTTCTTGCAGTATTTGCCTAAAGCTACAGAAGAGACTGTTTTAAATAGTATAGGGATTTGGAAAAATATGTACTTTTATTCAGAGAGCTTGTGGTAAGACACAAGGTATCAAGAGAAGTGGCACCTTAGTCCCCAAATAGGATCATAGGTGCTCTCTGTGGATGGTGATGACTGGGGTTGCTGCTGAGATCCATGTTTCTGGCAGTCACAGTGTATTTCTGAATGACATTGGGTCAGACTGATTTTCTAGCAGGGTTACTGGCAGTGAGTGGCCTAGGGAGGACTCCAGCAGAGTGGCCTGGGGAGGACTCCAGCAGAGTGGCCTGGGGAGGATTCCAGCAGAGTGGCCTAGGGAGGACTCCAGCAGAGTGGCCTAGGGAGGACTCCAGCAGAGTGGCCTAGGGAGGACTCCAGCAGAGTGGCCTAGGGAGGACTCCAGCAGAGTGGCTTAGGGAGGACTCCAGCAGAGTGACCTAGGGAGGACTCCAGCAGAGTGGCCTAGGGAGGACTCCAGCAGAGTGACCTAGGGAGGACTCCAGCAGAGTGGCCTAGGGAGGATTCCAGCAGAGCGGCTATATCTTCAGATGTGTATTCATTGCTATTCTCATCCCTGAGTTAGAAAACAGATGAAGGGGTTTCCTAATAGTTTACATATGACAAAGCTCATCAATTTTAATTTTGTAATATTTGGCAAGCTTTTCTAGAATTATAGCCTGTAACTACCACCCTGAGGTAGATAGCCACCCATCCCAGCTTTGGTACCATAGACCTGCATTCTGCTATTCTAAGTTAAAATCTTTTTTCCGCTCTTTTTAATTTTCTGTTAACTATCTTTGGCACAATTTTTCTTTTATATATGTCTTCCTCCCCTTTTCCCCTTCTCCTTCTGCTTACATTTTCTTCCATCCTTTTAGACAATATGAGGAATATGTTAGCTGCATTAATGACCTCATGTGTGAACTTATCAACTTTAACATTTCTAGGTTGTTGATTTCTTTACTTGTCATGTTTTCCTGGTAGTTCTCCATTAAATTGTCATTTTCCTTAAATTTACATTCTGGATTTGGAATACACAGACGTATGCATGCACGCCTTTTCTGGTTTTGTTTGAACACTTTCAAGACTGCATCAAAGCCTTGGGTTGTCCAGAGTAGTGTTAACTGTTTCTGATGCACAGCCTCACATGAGGATCCTGCCATAGCCTTTTCTTCCCGGCTAGAGTCCTTCCTGGCATATACAGCTCAGTGTTAGCCATAGGACCTCTCCTGGTCTCTATATCCATGCTCCAGGCTTTGGCCTTCATGGCATCTTCCACTAAACATCTCTCTCTCTCAAACTTGTCTTGACAGGACATCCAGGAGTCCTACTTGGGCTTCACTCACATGGGGTGGTGCCCTGAGATATCAGACATCTCCACACTGCACTGGCTTCCAGTCTTCTGTGTAGCACACATAATTCTCTGGTTTCCTAATTGTTTAAGGCATTTTTTTGTTTGGGCCAGAAGCCAGAGCCTCCCAAGCCAGTGCTGTTTTCTCATCTGAGACTTCCCAGCCTCTCCTTGCTAGCATTATAGGTTGGGTAGCTTCTGGCAGGCAGAATGGGTGATGATGAACATTAGTGTACCACTGCTTTGGGCCACATGATGGCCATCTTGGCATTGTTGTAAAGTGTGGTTGAGCAGCTTTTGAGATTGGTTCTGTGTGATTTTTCAGTGATGACCAAGATTTCTGTGAAAGCTCAAAGGACAAAAATCTGCCACAAATTTTTGTTTTTTTTCCAAAAATGCAGCTCACACTTTGGAGAACTAAGTCCCCCAATTAAAACTGTCATAATTGTTGATGCCTAAAGTTGTATCTGTTGCTTTGTGGGGTGTTTCATGTGTAAAGATTTTAACTCTGTCTGTTGTTTTTGGTTTTTAGGGGTCTTGGAGGAGAGCTGATGAGACAAGCAGGTAGGTTTGGGGTAGAAGCTGCTGTTCTTCATTCTAGTAGGGGGAGGGTATCCTGAGGTCAGGCCAGGCCCCCCAGTAACAAATGGTAGCAGCTCTTTCCTGCTGAAGGTCCTGCTACTGCCTTTGGCTTGCTGTGTCCCAGGAGGATGTGAATGTGCTCTCTGCACATGGTCCAGTGTGTTCAGTCACTTCACTTCTCAGCTCTGGGGCTCTGATTTGTTTTACATGCTACAGCACTGGTAGCCTAGAGTGTGGGTAGCCTAGACATATGTCAACTGCAGATTTCTTCTTTATGCCAAGTATTGCAGAGTAAGAAATGGTTAATCAGATTGTATGTTAATGTCCACAGGGCTCTCACAGCATAATCAGATGTATGTTCCAGACTGTAACAGAAAACTGAGGTTCTTGCTGACTTATCTGGGGGGTATCTCCAGATATCCTGGCCAGTACTGGCTACATTGGCAGTTGATATTCTGGTTTGGTGTGTGTGGGGAGGGCACAGGTTTTGGTATACTGGTGTGGTTCAAGTTGAGACCAGTCAGAACTGTCAGTGTCACCCTTGAATCCCAAGTGGGCTCTGACTATACTTGGAGAGTCGTCCTCTATACTCTTCCTCACAGCCTGCTACTGTCATTTGGAAGCTGGATCTTAGGGTCTACATTCAGAGGCCATGTTTCTACAGGCAGGTCTACTGTGAGCCCTGGCATTATCCATGTGATAGACAAGGGTAGCACAGAGCTTCAGGCGCAGATGGTCTTAGAGTATCCCTCATTGGGGTAGAGAGGTGGCACCGGTCAAACTAAAGAGCTTAAGGCTCCTAGGATCAGTTTGAAAAGCACTGCCTTCTACAGTGCTGTTAGGCTTGGCAAGAGCAGAACAGAGGTGACAGCACCAATGTAGAGGCACAGGGATCCCAAGAAGTTGCTCAGTGTACAGTCCCAGGCTGCCTGTACAGGGGAGTGTCCAGTCCAAGGAAAACCAGAGTTGAACCCCAGTGATACTTAGACAGGTATCACTCAGGAAGATAAGAACTGTATGCTAGAGGTGACATACCAAGGAACTCTCTTATAAAGAAGTTTCTTGAGGAAGGCAGAGAATACACAGTATAAAGCAGAAAGGACTGAGGCCAGGGGCAGCTAGAGGACTCAATTGTGCATTGAGTGGATATGTTGAGGACCTGAGTATGTGGGCCTTGGGGACAGACACCAGGCACATACATCTTGGCCCTCATAGATCTCAGAGGCTTGTGAATTAATAGCCATTTTAGAATCAGGAGCTTAGAATTCATACTAGGAGGTTGTTGAAAAAATGCTGAATGGGGATGAAGCTTTAAGAGCATTTCTAAGCTGTCCCTGAGGTTCTCAGGTAAGGGTGATAAGGTTCATGTGTCACCAGGGATTTACTATGGTTAAACAGTGAGTTTATCTTTGATGGTTCTTTTTGAAACACAGAATACATTTAGATGAAGTTTTTGAAGGCTGATGTCAGTTTACTGGGTAGTCCTAACAGAACAACTAATCTGACCATCTGGAGGGCTTCTCAGCGTTGCTCCTAGAGATGCTTCCAGTACAGATGGCTTTTCTTGCATCTGAGCTCCCACTAAACAGCTGTCCTTATAGGTCTGGGAGTTACGGGTGGGCTCCTAGTGTGGAAGGTCAGAAGGGCCAGGTTTAGCCAGTATGTACCCCTGTGTATGTACCTTTGGAAACTGCAAGCTAAGTGCAAAGAGTATACTCAGTTTCAGGCACCTATAGCTGAGATGACCAGGACTCTGTGGTCTACTATGTCCCTTTCATACTCTTGCTTGGCCCAAGGGACATGAGCCTGCAATAGCCACTTTCTTCAGGTATGGAGAGATTTCTGTGCAGAGAGGTCAGTTTCACTTTGCTCTTCATATGTCAGCTGAGGCTCCTGGGTTTGATGATGTTGCTGGAAACTGGAAGTTGGAACTGGTCTCTGTCAGCTGACTCATGAACTGCTGGAACCACAACCATGCAAGCAGAGCTTCTGGCCAAGATGGGAGTGTAAACTCTGGGATGTGACTTTTCTTAGATTCCTTATTAAATCCAGTCTATCATATAAAAACTAAAACAACAATAACAACAAATTGCTTACTTTCAAATACCTACTGACTCAGGGTAATTTAAAAAATTAGTAGCAGAACTTGTGTATCTTTGTGTAGATTCTCCCAGTGATGTCCTCTTTCATAATACCATGTTTTCAGAGCCAAAATAATGGGCAGGGCACCATGTTGCTCACTAGACCACAGGATTATCGATTGTTTCACCACTGTCTCATGTAGCTCTGGCTAGCCTAGATCTCACTATGTAGCCCCTGCTGGCCTTAGACTTGCAGTGATGTTCCTGCTTCTACCTCCTGAGTGCCAGGATTACAGGTGTGTGCCACCCAACAGTGCCTGGCTACTATCAATGTTTTTCTGGTAATGTCAAACTTTTTTTCCTTTTAATTATTAGCTGAGTGTGGGGCCACACACCTTTAATCACAATAATTAGGAGGCAGAGGCAGGCTGGTCTCTGTGAGTTAGAGGCCAGTATGGTCTACAAAGCAAGTTCCAGGACAATTAGAAATGTCTTGTGTGGGGGTGTATGGGAGTGCAGGTGCCCTCAGAGGCCTGCAAAACATCAGATCCTTAGAGCTAGAGTTACAGGAGGTTGTGAGCTATTTGATGTGGTGCTAAAACCTGAATTCAGTCCTTAAGAAGATCAGTAAGCATTTGTAACAGCTGAGCCATCTTTCCAGCCTTTTGAACAACTTTATATGTCCTTTCTTGTTTTCTTTTCTAAGTTGATAAAATATACTTAAAATTCATAAGTAGGACAGATCTCCAAGAAAAGTATTAGGTCTTAGGTTTCCTAGCACTTTAAACATACCCTAAAAGTATTCTATTTAGATGAGAATGATGTTTTCTAGGAAGCAGAATGATTGTAGAACATGGGATTGGATTCATGTCAAGGCATTTGCAGTCTTGGTGAAAGGGCCTTTCCTTGGATGAATGGTGTTGCCACTCTTGGTCATGGGAAAGAGAATAGAATTGTATCTCTGCCCTACATAGTCAAAACCGCCTTGTGATCCTCCAAAAACTTGAATTTGAAAAATGCAATCAGGAAACTTTCAAAGAAGTTTGAAGACATTATTTTTTAAAAAATATTACTTGATTTGAAAATTTTCAAATCTGCACAAAGGTCAAGACAAATGGTGTGATGATCCCTGTTGCATAACTAGCTGCACAGGTTAAAGTTGCTGTTGATATTTTATCTGCTCCCTGGCACCTCTAGATTTCTGAAGCAGGTCTCATCCTCTGCCATAATGAGACTGGGAATGTTTCTTTTCTTTTTTTTTTTTTTTTTAAAACTTTATTATTTATTTATTTATTTATTTATTTGCCTTGGTGTTTGCCTGGAACTGGAACTACAGACAGTTGTTAGCTGCCATGTGGGTGCTGGGAATCGAACCCGGGTCCTCTGAAAGAGCAGACAGTGCTCTTAACCGCTGAGCCATCTCTCCAGCCCCGAGACTGGGAATGTTTCTAACTGAAAAAGTAGTTTGGTTTGGTAGCTTTTGTCATAACACCTAGGAAAATTAATAGTAGTTCCATAAGACAGAAATGAAAGGAAAATGTTGCCTATATATAAAAGAGTATATATTGCAAAAAGTTCATAGACAAAATATAGATAAAATAGATTAAATATTGACACATGTATTTTATGTGGTAGAAAGTTCCTTCAAAATGGCCAATAAAAGTAAGTGTTTTGGGGAAGGGATTTAGGGCAGGCCAGCTATATAAATACTATTCTTTGGCATAAACTAGATACCCTGTAAACTAGTGGCTGGAAAATGCTAATTTATGTATGGATCAAAAGAGTTCATTTTTCAGGTTGTTCTTATTTAGTGCAAAGTACCCTGGCCTGAGATGTGGGGCAAAGGTTTTCTTTCCCAGGACACAAAGTATGCTAGTGACATAAACAGGCCAAGGTAGGTGTGTGTGTGTGTGTGTGTGTGTGTGTGTGTGTGTGTATATATATATATATATGTTTATTTATTTATTTTTGAGACAGTTTTTCTGTATAGTCCTGGGTGTCCTGAAACTCACTTTGTAGATCAGGTTGGCCTCCTGATTAAAGGCATGAGCCACCACACCCAGCTCAACAGGTTCTTTTTAAGGGGTCCCCAAGCTTCTGTGTCCAAGCTGGCTCTGGAGTACATTCTTTCTGGTGTTCATCTGGGATGATATTGCCTGGCCAGCATGAAAGGTGGGTGGGAGAGTTAGGTCCTGCTTATGCACATTTGGAAAATAATGTTTGCTTGTTTGTTTTTTCCTTTTTCTATAGTGTGTGTTTTAATAGAGAAGTTGTCACTCTCCAGAATGCCCTTTAAAGGTGACACCGTTATTGGTAGGTGCTTTCCTCAGTGATGTTTTCTTAATACTTAATATTATTCAAGTTAGAAGATAAGAGATGGACTTGTTGGGGTGGATGAAAGATTATATTTGGAAAGGTCGCAGCATTGGTACATCTTGTCTTGAAATTGCTGCAAACTTATGCCACCCTCTTTTAGAAAGGACAGGGAAGTTCTAGAATCCTTCATTGACCCTCTTAGCCATAGCTCTGCCTGTCACCATTGTACCCAATCCTGGACATTTGTGGTTGTTCCTCTCCTGGTACTTATTTATTGCCCAAATAGTTCTTATGGATGAAATAGGGGATTCTTTCTCAAGCCTGCTTTACCCTAGTCCAGAGTTACTAATTTTATTTAGCTCAACAGAGTAAGCATATCTCCAGTTCATTTATTGGATATAATTGAGCTGAACTTGGGTTTAAGTTGTCAGGAACCAGGAGAAATTATCCAATGGAGAGAGATAAGAAAAGATCACTTGAACTTGCAACTGTAAACAAAGTTCCCCATGATGATGTGCAAGTCTTTGGTTTACAGGGAATAGCATTTTCTATGCAGTGGTGGTAGTAGCAGGGTGTGGGGGCTGACTTTAGCAGCCTGAGGCAGGCAGGCTTCCTTCTGGAACTCGGTCCCATAGACTTGTGCAGTCTGAAGAATGTTTAAAGTTTCTCCAGGATACATTCTAGAGATCACCATTTATCTGCTCTAACAGTAAGCAGAAGATGTTTGCTGTGTTAAACGTCAGCTGAATACTGTGGGTAGGTTAGTCATTGTCTTTGCTTCTTTGGCAGATGGTTGGCAGTGGCTGATAAATGATACTCTTAGAAGTCTGCACCTAGTTTCAAGCCATTCCAGAAAACAGATCAAGGTACGCTAAGCAAGACCTCTTTCCCCTGTGCAGAGAGTGACACCAATGTCCATAATGCCTGTCTCAATGACCCTTTCATTCATTAACTTCATGGTCCACGGCACCATCATTGGGCCTACATGATTTACATAGGTAGCCCAGAATGACCATTGCTAGCCTGAAATTTTACTTCTTTTTACTACACTTTCTATCTTTACTGCTCTTCTTCTTTATTTTGATAGTAATAGGATACTTAGGTTACATCTAAGTTCTGGTAGCTGTAGGTTAGGTTTGGAAAATATTCACATAAAAAATGAGAAAAAACACAAACCAAACTCAGCTTGAGTAACTTGATGCTAGGGCTTAAGTGCATGTTTTGTGGTCAGGTGGCTTTGGATTGACAGAGCCGTGACATGTAACCCATTTTTTCAGGCAGTAGGCTGTAATTGTTGATGTTTTAGAAAGGCTTTGAAGTGCCATATGAGGAGTGGAAGCACGTTCATGCTTACATGAGCTCTTGTCTGACCAGTACTTCCTTCTGTTTTGTTTCTATGGAATTCTGGTTTGGTCTTCCTTTTAAATTGGGAGGCCTCTTGGTTAATGTCTCAGAATTTTCTTTAAAACTGTCCATACTGAAGTCCCACTGGCCATGATCATAATAGTCTTTGCTGCTTAACTAGTACATGTAGCATTTCTTGTGATTTACTGAGGGAACATCCATGCTGATCTCACCCTGTTTCTCCTCAGTTCCTTTCTCCTTGGTTTTGGGAATGGGTTGAAGAGAAGGTTTGAATTGAGTTGGAGTCATCTATTGCAGAATGTGGAGGTGGGGAACCAAGATGCCACACCAGCACCTCCAATTTGTGTGACACTGTATCATCCTGCCTCCATCAAGGTTACTGGGGCTAAGATTGGTCTCTCACTTTCTCTGTTCTGAATACACTTCTGTTCGAGATGCCAGTGGACCCTCTTGTTCTCTAAACCAGGTCCCACCAGTGCTTCCTTGAGCCTTTGTTCACAAAACAACATACTCAGTCCTCACATTGATTCTGCTGGGAAAGGAAAAATGTTTTGTCTTATATTAACTGTTAAACATAATCACTGTGCCAAACTACAGTGACCCATGCATCAGTGATGTAGGACTTGTCTTGCAGACCTCTTTTTTCACTCATGCCCTCTTCTGTTTTAGGAAGCAGCTGTCTCGGCCCTGGCTGCCCTCAGCAGTGAATACTACATGACAGAGCCTGGGGAGGCAGGCTCTACCAATGGCAGTGAGTAAGCTTTATGCTGGGCCTAAAGTAGGGATCCACGGTATAGACAAGAGCTAGGTGACAGTTAGGAAGCATGGGCTGAGCTGGCCAGTTGAAGCAACCCTATCTGATCTCCTTTCTGGAGTTTATCTCTCAGAACCCACCCAGCTCATACCAAGCAGCTGGGCTATGGAAAGAGGGGTTCTCCATTACACTGTAGCCTTCACATTGGCTCCTGAGCCACTTGGGTTCAGGACACACCCTTAGATTCATCCAGACAGCATACTGCCTAAAGAGGCCTCTTAATCTCTGAGCAGGGAGCTTCATTGGGACATGATTTCCTACAGACTCTGCTTAGAAATCACTGGTCATGCAGGCTGTGGTGGCACATGCCTTTAATCCCAGCAGAGGCAGGTGGATATCTATGAGATCAGCCAGCCTGGTCTATAGAGAGAGTTCCATGACAGCCAGGACTACACAGAGAAACCCTGTCTCCAAAAACCAGAAAACAATAACAAAAATGAAAACAACCTGCCCAGTAGTCTACATTTGGGGAATTTTAATATATATAATATAATAACATATATATAAATCATACTGGAATTTGATCTTCTGGAAGATACTTTTGTGTCTGTTGTATCTATCTGTGTGTTCATGATTGTGCATATGGAAGCCAGAGGTTGCTGTTGGTGGTCTGTTTTAGTTTCTCTTTCATTTTTTCTTATTTATTTGTTTTTCTTTTAAGAAAGATAAGGTTTTTTAGTAAACCTGGGCTCACCAGTTATGCTGGACAGTGAGCCCCAGGAATCTTATTGTCCACTCTCCAGTTCTGGGATTATAGCATATGCTACCATGTCTGACTTTTTAATACTTTTTTATACTTCTTGCCCCAGAATTGCTTGGTCAGATTGAACTGTATTCGCTCCTTTCATAGTGGACTCTTGTTATTAGAATGTTGTATTTATCATAAACGTTTATGTATTTAGTAAGTAAAAGTGAGAGTTCTGAATATGTCTGTTATTCTGACAGTCGCCTCAAATTTACTTTCCTAATAATGAGGCCAGAACATGGTGAGTTCAAGATCAGCCTGGTTTAAACAGAGAGCCTTTGTCCCAAACAAACAAAAATAAAACACAAACAAAAGAAAAAAATCTCAAGGAGCCAGTGGCACATACCTTTAATCCTAGCACTTGGGAAGAAGAGGCTAGTGGATTTCTGTGAGTCCCAGGACAGCCAGGGCTGTTTCACAGAGAAACCTTGTCTCAAAAATCCAAACCAAACCAAAAACAACAACAATAAATCCCCAAAAAACTTAAGAGAAACTTTAGAACCACCTTATACATTTTTTTCTTATCTTATATATTACTTTGAAGGTATGTCTGCATCAGAGCATATAGTCCTGGCTTTCCTCGTACACCTAACTTGTATTTCTGAGGGTAACACTAGACACAGGCCACTTCTAAACATTTCTTTCTTCTCAGGAGAGCTGATTCCACAGTACCTTGCTGAGCTCCAGAGCCCAGAGGAATTGACCCGCTGTGGCTTTTCCTCTGCCCTGGGTGCCCTCCCAGGTTTCCTTCTCAGGGGTCATCTGCAGCAGGTGAGGGTGCCAGCAGCACCAAGGGGGCAAGATGTGAAGGCCTGGCAATTAATTTGCACACCTCTGGTTGGGAAAGAATTCTTAGCATTAGCATATGGGGCCAAAAAGGCAGTAGCTGCTAGACCCACACTCCAGTATGTAGGCTGACTGCTCCTGTGAGACATACTTGGCAAGAGAGAACTGTGCTCAAGTTTTAGGGTAGGAAGGCACTGTCAGAAGAAACTGGCTACCTGGATGAGGAAACAGTAGCCTCTGTGCAGAAGCTAGTGCCTGAATATGTCTTCTATTCTTGCAACCATCTCAATTTATTTT
Source organism: Sigmodon hispidus (assembly GCA_004025045.1). Lineage (NCBI taxonomy): Eukaryota > Metazoa > Chordata > Mammalia > Rodentia > Cricetidae > Sigmodon > Sigmodon hispidus. Next base: position 126,363 of record PVIH01003457.1, read on the forward strand.
CCTAGTAATAAAACCATATAGTTAAAACTCCTTAGGAAATTTTATGTTACCTTACATCCTTCCTTTTTTGTAGTCATGGTGGGAAGAAGGCTGGGTATGGGTAGAGGCTTCTAGTCCCATGTTTCAGCCTGGCTCCTATGAGCTTCTTTTCTGCCTGTGCCTCAGAAGACTGTATCATGTATTATTTTCCTTCCTTTTGGGATGCTGTTACTCTTATTAAGGCAGCAGCAACCTTAACAGAGCAAGGTTGTTCATGCTCTACCCTCTCAGGCTCATTGGGCCCCCTCATGCATTCCTTGTGATCCTGAAGGGCCAAGAGGTATTTTCTTGGCTGGGAGGTGGTAGCATATGCCTTAAATCCCAGCACTTGGGAGGAAGAGGCAGGTGAGTTCGAGGCCAACTTGGTCTATAAACCATTTCAGGACAGCCAGGACTGTTACACAGAGAAAACCTGCCTTGAAAACCAAAACAACCACAAAAAACAAAACAAAACAAAACAAAGCCCAAAATAGTATTTTCTCTGAAGGTTCCACCATTGTAAGCCTTGAGCCAGGTGACACATGAGCCACTCTCTGCCTCTCAGTATCATTTTGTCATACTGTCTCATCTGGCTTTCATGTGTGTTGTGGGATTATGCTCTTGTAAAATATTTGGCACTCCTATCAGTTTAATAAAATGCTGATTGGCCAGAAGGCAGATAGGAAGTATAGGTGGGGCTAGCAGACTAGAATTCTGGGAAGCAGAAGAGCAGAGATGACAGCAGATGCAGAGGAAAGAAGACGAAAATGCTGCTCTGGGAAAGGTACCAAGCCACATGCCTAAACAAGATAAGAATCTTGGGTTAGTTTAAGAGTAAGAATTTGCAAGTAATATGCCTGAGCCGTGGGCCAAACAGCTAGTAATCAATATATGCTTTTGCATGATTATTTGGGCCTAAGTGGTGATAGGACTGCAGGTTTGGCCCTTGGGTTGGAAGGGCCAGAAACTTCTGACTACAAATGTGGCCTGCTCTCTCAACATAGTCTGTCCTTGTCAGCATCCTATATCACTGGTCCTTGTCTAAGCCCTGGACATGCTTCCAGCCTGTCTCTGGAGACTTTCCTTTTTCCACTCACCTAGTCCATTAGGCCCATGAACTTCTTTCCTCTAAGTTGAAACACAGGCTTTGTCCTGCCAATACTCCCCCAAGATGCTCTTGCTGTTGTCTGCATTGATGTCTGCCACACAAGCTGGGATGCAGTAAGACAAGCTCTCCACATTTGCTTCTATATGAATTGGTTATATTTTCTCTTGTGGAATCAGGCAGTTTTTGATAATGTGATGAGTAGGCCTTTTTGTAGACAGATGAATGTCTCTTGCCACCTGTTTCTCAATAACACTGAGAGGCTTATATTAATTACAAATGTTTGGCCAATGGCTCAGGCCTATTACTAGCTAGCTCTTACATTTAAGTCAACTCATTTTTATTAATCTATGTATGGTCACATGGCCCGGGGCTTACTGTTTTTTTTTTCACATCTTGCTTCTTGGGCAGCTCGCAGCGTCTGCCCAGACCATACCCTTCTCCATCGGTCTTTCATTTGAATGTACCACCTAACCTTATTCTGCCTGGCTGTTGACCAAAACAGCTTTATTTATCAACAAATGAGAGCAACACATTCACAGCATACAGAAAAACCACCCAATAGCACTTTTTATCTTGTATAAAGCCAAGTATAGCTGTTGTAATAACTGAACTCATCTTGGGGTTTATCTACTTGTAATGTGGATAAACACAAAAGATTTTAAAACTGAACTATCAGCCTAAGAAGTAATAGCCCTGGGCCTACAAGGTGGCTCAGTGGATAGGATCACTTGCTGGGCAAGTCTGGTGGCCCAAATTTGATCCCTAGAACCTGCATAAAAGTTAGAGAACCGACTCTACAAACTTGTCCTCTAACCTCCACATACAGGCTGTAGCATATATGATTGTACACACACACACACACACACACACACACACGGCAGGAAAAATATATAAGTATCATTGCACATTTCTTGTTGGGAGCCAGAATATTAATTGTCCCCTGTCCAAGATGGGAATAATTATCAGGAATATGTTGTAGGTATGAGGCCAGATCCATAGCAGTTGCTGGAGTTTGGGTACAGCAGAGGGGAGGCTGTGGGGTGTTCCTACATATGTTCTTTCAGAAGCTGAATCAGGTGTGTTGTCTTGTGTGAGTTCCTATGAACTGCCTAGGAAGCCCCACCCATGGCTACTGTGTCCTATGGCTCCAGAGCTACATCTCTGTTAAAGGGAAGTGTGTTGACAGCCATGTCCGGTTGTGTCTGGTGGTGACTGTACACACAGCACATAGGATGGTGAGATTGGAAGGTTCTCAAGCTCAAGGCCAGACGGGGCTACTTAATGTGACTGTCTGAAAAACAGACAGTGTTTACTTTTTAGCTGATACTTCTTTTGGGGACTGTTTTGCCCTCAGGTTCTCGCAGGTCTGAGATCAGTCACCTGTACTTCTCCCAAGGATGTGAGCTTTGCTGAGGCCAGGAGAGACAGTTTGAAGGCAATCTCAAGGTGAGCTCCTAGCCTGGCAGGGGGGCATCAGCAGGCACCACAAGGATTATCTGTCATGCCAGCAGAGCAGAAATGTATAGAGGTGTTTTGTTATTTCTTGTTTTCTAACTTCTTTCCTTTCAGAGCATTGTCAGTGACCATTTACCCCTAACCCTAACCCTTTGAAAACCACCTCAGAAACTGAGGAACAGGGGTGTGAGGGTAGCCCTCCAACACTGAGGCCTTATTTCAAACCCAATACAAACAGACCAAAGCATTGTGCTAGCTTTGGCAATAGCACAGTGGCAGAATGCTTGTTTAGTGTGTACAAGGCTATGGGTTCTATGCCCAGTGCTAATACATAGATAGATAGATAGATAGATAGATAGATAGATAGATAGATAGATAGATAAAATGAAGAATTGGGGATTTCACCTTATCTTGAGGTTGGCAAAGGAGCAATGCTGAATCTTTTGTCTTAGTGACTTCTGTCTGTAGATGCAGTGTAGGGCCATATCTGCTGCCTTTAGTTCCAGTGGTTCTGTAAGCCCATTCAGTCCTGACTTCTCAAAGCAGCATTAACCATTTTTATCAGGGTGGAAGACAGAAAAAACCAGTTACCTTGCAGATTGTGGGGACAGTGAAGGTGACTTCACAGTGAGCACCATTCTGCACCTGCAGTGGGAAGTGTGCCCTGGGCCCCTGAATCTGCCAGAGGCTCCTATGCTATGCCAGGTGTTCCCCTATAGCAGAACACTTCAGGCCATTGTAATGTGAAGGATGAGCTCACAGACATGAATGTTTTAATTTCAGAATTTGCCAGACGGTTGGTGTGAAAGCAGAGGGACCTCCAGATGAAGTCATGTGCAAAGAGAACATTTCTGAGGTTTACACTGCATTGTTGGATTGCATGAATGATTATACCACAGACAGCAGAGGGGATGTAGGAGCCTGGTAAGGACAGTGTTTGTGGTATGACTTCCCTGCTGTCTCTCTCATGAGTGTCCTGAGATAGGGGAGGGCATGGCATTCCAGGTACCCAGAACTTGAAACAGTTTCTACATCATGGTAGAAACTCACAGGAGTGTCTGTCCTATCTCGGGTCAGCAGCGATGAACTTGTGCTTTCTGTCTTCCCTTCCTCCTCCTATAGGGCAAGTTTCTTGTCCAGGTTGCAGAAACACCTTGTGAGGGGAGGAAGCTGCTGTTGTCTAGTCAACAGCTCTGCCAGGTGCCTCACACTCCCTCCTGCTGGCTATAAGCAATGTTGTTAAGAGTTCAGAAAGAGCTTGGACAAGCTGCTGTCTTGACTGTGATCAAAACATGGAGAGAACATGTTATCCCTGGTATAGGATATTTCAGATTTTATTTTTAACATGTTCTTCATTTTCCCTCCCTCTTGTTCTGGGTGCCCAGCCAGTTGTTTCTTCTCACATCCTAAGAAGCCTAGCTGATTACACCACTTTACACATCATTTTGGAGATGCCCCACGTCCTCACATTGCAAAAACTCAAGCACTTGTCACATGCCAAACAGATCCTGAAGGTTTCTTCATTTTGTACAACTTTTTGTTGTTGTTGCTCTTCTTTGGCTGTATAAATGTCTATTCTCTGATCACTGACTCTATGTTTTTCTACTGATAATGTCATCTAATAGTTTTAATTTCATGTTACATTGATCATTAATTTGGGCTTGCACTGGGTCTTTCCAGTTTCTCTTTGCTGGCATTTTCTATATTCTCCTTCATTGTAAACATATCTTCCTCCTCCCTAGGACAACTCCTTCAGGTCTGTCAGCTGTTATGGATTGAGATGTTCGAACATATCCATATACACACAGGAAGGGCTTTCTTGTGGCTGACCTCAGTCTCATCAAAGCCTGGAGAATGGAGGCTTTGAGCGGCCTCATGGCCCTTTCCCACATTGCCAAGATCTCCCCTGGCATAGCTGAAGTGTGGCTCCCCAGCTACAAGGCATCCCCACCTGGCTGGTTTTTGTAGTGTCTTTAGCAATATGTCCATGAGAAATGGCTCCTTTGGTCTGACCTCCAGAATTCCTCACTGACAATGGCCATCTTGTCTTGCCAGAGATTTCTTGAGCCTGGTTATCTTTCTCTTTGAGAAGGATCTGTCTTCCTGTTTGTGGCATGCCATGTGGGCTGGAGTGCCTTGGACATGTTTTGTTGTGCAGACCCTTCCAGAATGTGCTACAGGCTTGACAGCAGGCAGTGGCCTAAGCTGGCATTGTGAACCCAGACCACATGGGGCTGGTCCCTTGGGTCTGTGATAGATATTGTCAGAGGCTTTGCCCCTGAGGCCCCTGAATTCCCAAGAGGCCTGGTTGACTTGGATTCTTTCTTGCAGTTCAGGACAAAAAAAATGCTGAGTGTTGTGTGTCCTTTCCATGGAAGATGTGAACAAATATCTGTTCACCCAGTATAGGGCACTGAAGACAGACCAAAGGAACAGTTCCACCCAAGTCTAACTTAGTGAACCAGTGGGTCTACTGAAGTTACTCACAGGAACATAGATAATGAGTTACATGGGTGACTCAAAGGCAGCTGTATCACTAAAAGGCATTCCCTAGCAGGGGTGACAACTCACAAAACTTCATCTCTGGAGAATTCTGCTCTACTGTAGGCAGCTCATCAGCTGAAGACTTTACTCTGCCCAGAAGCTTTTTTTTTTTTTTTTTTTTAACTGCTTTTATAACCTCTGGGAGGAAGCTCTGTGAATCTTGCAACATTCCAAGCTTCCTAAATTTCATTAGCTTCTTGAATATCATGAGTACCCCGCCCCACATATAATTTCAGTTTGGAGTAAATAGTTATTCAACAGCATGTTTCTTTGCAGTCTGCCTGGCACTGAGACACCCCTCAGTGCAGAGCAGAAAGGACTGGTGCTGGAGCCTCTTCCTCTGTCTGTGATCCTTATTCTACCTTGGCTCACTCTGCAAAGGTGGACGGGCCTTCAGTATTCTGATCCTGAATACTGGGATCAGTGTAGTGAATAGTACAATTCCAGGCATTCTTTTTTTTAATTTTTTTAAAAAAAATTTATTACATCATGCCTCCCCCCCCCTTTTCTTCATTTCTTTCTTCTCTCTAAGCTCCCATATATCTCTCTCTTTGCTCTTTCAAATTCATGGCCTCCATTTTTCATTTGTGGTTGTTATGTACTCTCTCTCTCTCTCTCTCTCTCTCTCTCTCTCTCTCTCTCTGTGTGTGTGTGTGTGTGTGTGTGTGTGTGTATGTCTCCCACTCTCCAAATTCCTTAGCAATTGTTTGTGTAGGATTGAGGCTTTGCCCACTCCAATCCATGTTACTATATCTATTGTTGTCTTTGTTCAGCTCAGCTTTAGGCAGTAATGCTGGTGACAGTTTATTGGTATGTCTTCCTCGGAGACATAATCTTATAGCAAACTCGAGTTCTCACCGTCTTTCTGCCTCTCCTTCCACAGTGATCCATGGATCCCTGGAACTTAGCTGCTTATAGTACAGATGAGTCAGTTGGGACTGGGCTCCACAACTGCATTTTGATTGGTTGTGGCTTTCTGTGAAGGTCTCTGGCTATTGCAATGAGAAGTTTCCTTGATGAGGGGTGAGGACTGCACTTTTCTGTGGGAATAAGGACAAATGAAGGTAGTTAGGGATTATGCTGGGTTAGTATAGTGGTGGTGGTTGTAGGATCTCCTCCAAGACACATGACTTCACAAGTCCTGGGTAGTTGGCTGGGTTTCCATATAAGGCATGATTTCCCTCTCATTGCACAGGACTTAAGTCAAATTAGAGAGCTGTTAATTCCGTACACAGAAGGAGGAGGGTGAAATAACAGTGAGGAGTCATGTGAGTAAAGTCATATGGAATCATACAGTACATGTAAACTAGTATATAAACATATATATAGTTTAAATAAAGTTTTCCTATCTGTGCTGACAATGTTCCCTCCAAGAGAGCCAAAGACCACATAATAAAAAGCCTAACAACTCACGAGAAGCCCTCTTTGAGTTGTTGGTTAGAGTTGTCCAAGTGAGTCCCCAAATATTATAGGCTATTTGCCCCCAGAGGTGGAAGGGAAGGGAAGTCCTTATTGCTAAAAATGCATGTATTTCAGACTCAGGGCCCAGAGGCCTCTCAACTGGAACCAACCTGAAAGCCTCCTCCTTGAAGACTAACTTTCATGGTACCAGAAGGCTTCATGCAAACTTCCAAAAGAAGGAAGCAGTGGTCCATATGAATCACAGCAGCAGCCAGTATGGCATGATAACCTTATGGTTATCATAGTGACACATATGCTTTGATACTCTGTTGTTTATAACTGATCAGTGTTTAGAACTTTCTCAGAGATTCCAGTTGTTTTTGAAATTCTGCCCTTTTTATTTACCTTTCTTTATTTTCTTTATATTTTTTCAGGTATAATTATTGTAAAGATTATTAGTCAGTTTAATTTTGTTGCTTCTGCTATTTTGGTATTTGTTATATTTTATTTACTATAGTCTTAAACTGAATTTCCTAAATTGTAGTTAAACTGCTGTAGTTTTCTTTTAGCAGGTGATGATAATAGCCAGCCAAATGCCATTGAAATGTACTATGTTTTCATCTCCAGGTCACTGAGAGTGGAAGGGCCTTACAGAGAGGGACAGCAGGTCTGTACTGACCTGGTGGTATGGATTGGGCTCTATGACAATGGTTTCATTCAGTTGCCTTTTTTCCCAGGATTGAGCTCAGTACTATTGAGCATATCTGTTTTTTGTTTGTTTTTTGTTTTTGTTTTTTTTTTTCTACAACCCAAGGGCTCTGCTAAGAGCCTTTCTGAGGCTCACTTGAGACCCAATTCTTTCTCCTATTCATGTGCTTGGCAAACACTACTTCTTGTTTTTAGTTTCTGCTGTGTTGTTTGGAGCCTCACTTTTGTGCATCAAAGCTTAAGAGGTAGCAGGCAACGTGGAAAAAAAATGTACATTATCCCCTACAGTATGTGTACATGTGCTTTCTAAATGTGTACCCAAGGACTTAGACGCTTCTTAGACTTCCCTGTGTCTCCTGGCATACTTTACAGATAGGCACCTACTGCCCCTTTGTCCTGTGGTACTTTTGCAGATCTCCCCCATTTATTCCAGGCACTCTTTGCAGATGTTTGCCCCATTTCACCCCAGCATGCTTTGCAGATCTCTTCTCTACATCCCTTGGTATTCATTGCAGATGTGCACCCATGTCCCTGCAGCACAATGCAGGTCTGCCTCACCTTTTACAGGCTTGCTTTGTGTCCAGTGACCTTCACCTGACTTTGAGGAGTCCCCCAGAACCCTGACCTGCACTGCTGTCTCTGAGCTCCCATCTTGTGGGCCTCACAGTGGGAACCTGGTACAGACCCCATCGAGGGTTTGATTAAGACAGAGGTGACTCCAGGCCTGAGGGATTGTATCTTCCTTTTTGGCTAAATGCATCTGTATCCCAGTTTAAATGGCTACTTTTGCTCTGGGGTTAGATCAGGTTTTTTTTTTTTTTTTGATATGAATTTATGACAGATAGCTCTATTTAGCAAGCAAGAAAGTCTAGGATGGATATGAATGTTAGTTTCTTTGTGTTTAGTGAGAACCAGAAGTGCCAGCCTTGTGCAGAGAGATACTACAAGGGTCCGGCTTCACATGAGGAGGAGGCTGTGGGAAGTACCTCATGTGTGCACATGTCTTAGGCTTTGCTGAGACTTGTCCAGTCTATCTTCAGATGTTAAGAATGAATCCTCTGCTTGAGAGTATGAGAAACAGACAGCACATCTCTTTCATCCTCCAGTCTAGAGATTTAAGTGAAGACTGCTAGCTGCCAGCATTGGGTTTCTCTGATAGTTTACACTGAAGTGGGATTTCTGTAATCTCTGAAACTTTTCTTATGTTTGGGCCTTCTGGAACCAAACTTGTTTGTGGCCACTGGGTGTCTCAAGACTTTTTCCCTTTATGAACTGCTCATAGAGTCTATTCTTACAGGACCTGATGGATTTGGCTGGTGGAACCAGGGTTTGGGATCTTTGCCCTAGAATGACCTTCTTATTCTTTTGTTCCCTTATCCATAGGGTTCGTGAAGCTGCCATGACCAGCCTCATGGACTTGACACTTCTGCTGGCACAGACAGAGCCAGTGCTGATTGAGGCCCACATGTGAGTATCTGAGGACAGCTGGGGCTACCCTAGTACCCCCATACTTCTCAGACTAGCTTCTCGTGCTTTTGTCCTGACCCTCCACAGTCTATGAATCATGGCCAGGGTCCTCCTCTTGGTCCATGTTCTCCGGACAAGCTTCATAGCATATCTACTTCCCCAATCCTATACCAGGACTCCTTTTGATCTGGCCCATTTGGCAGCAGCTTCAGAGGGGGTGAGACTGTGGTGGCCTCTGAAGCTGAAATTTCTACCAGAATGGGCACCTCATTTGAGCCAGCCCCTTTGAGTCTCAACCTCTTCTGCCACACTGCTGAGGCCCAAAGTTCTACTGTCTTATGAGTATGTCATTCTTTTTCAACCAGACTTTTCATCCTCCTCCTTCCACCAACTGCAGTACTGTTAGTTTTCACTCCTGCCCCAAGAGTGCATTAGCACTCAGCCCTGTCATGTGACTCCTGGGTGTTGGGATGCACAGAGTGCAGTCAGACCATCTTGCTTTGTTAGCTTTTGTCAACTTGGCACAAGCTAGGGTTATTTGGAAAGTGGAACTCAACTGAGAAAATATGTCCATAAGAGGTAGATGTGAGTTGTATAATAAAGGCTGAGGAAGCCATGCAAGATAGTAAGCAGCATTCCTCCACGTTCTCGGCTTTAGTTCTGCCTTCAGTCTTGAGTTCTTGTGCTGATGCTTTTAGTGGTAGAGTATAATGAGAATTGTTTTATGACAGCAATAAAAACCCTAACTAAGACATATCCTGACATGGCGTCAGCAGTTACTATGAGGTGCCCACATATCCCCAGGCTGTCCTCATATGTGTGCCCTCTGTTTGCAGCTGTGAACGTGTCATGTGCTGCGTCGCCCAGCAGGCAAGTGAGAAGATTGATCGGTTCCGTGCTCACGCTGCCCAAGTATTCCTGACTCTCTTGCACTTTGACAGCCCTCCCATTCCTCATTTTCCCCACCGCAGAGAACTGGAAAGTCTCTTTCCCAGGTATTGTCAGGTATGGATCTCCTTGCAGCCGAGCCCCTCCAAGCATGGCCTTGAGGAAATTACTTTCTTTCAGGTCTGATGTTGCCTCTGTGAACTGGAATGCACCTTCCCAGGCCTTCCCTCTCATAACCCAGCTCCTGGGACTGCCCACCTACAGATATCATGTTCTGCTGGGGCTGGCCGTGTCTGTTGGTGGTTTGACAGAGTCTACGGTGAGGAAGCATCTGGCTGTGCAGAGAGGGGACTCATGGGACTCCTTCCAGAGGGTTCTGTCCCAGATGTGTGCACATCACATGTTCACTGTCTTAACAACCCAGCACCTGCAGGACCCTCATGTCTTTGTAGTTTGCAATTGTTTGTTTGACCCCAGGCATTGACTGTCATTGAATTAGCCTTGGGGAAGCATGGAAGCTGGCCATGCTGTGCCACAATACTGCTTTTTTGGGTCACAGGTCAGGCATTCTACACAGAGCCTCTTTGAGTACATGAAGGGGATTCAGAAGGATGCTCAGGCTTTGGAGAACTTCTGTGGGACCCTCCTGAAGGTCTTCGAGGACAACCTCCTGAATGACAGGTGAGTGGTGTCTTGAGGTTGGGAGGTCATGGGGCCTGTGTCCTGATCCTGTTTCCACAGAGCTCACGTTTCCTAGAGACACATCGTCACACTTAGTAGGAGAGGAACAGGGCACAGCAAGCTGTCAGGCCCTGCTGGCTCTTAGGTTCTGGCCCCAACAACTTATCTTCAGTGAACCGAACCCCAGCATTCATCTACTCTGGACCTCACTGGTTCCTGGGACTCACCTGCTGTAGTCTCCCTCCTTTGATGCACTCTGGGAAGGAAGGTGACTGTTTCTGTGTGGGGTGGAGATGTGGAATACAGTGTGCAGTGGAATGAGGTTCTAGTCTATAGGAATATTCTGTCTTTTCTTGTCTATAATATCCTCATTGAGACTATAAGAAACCTTAAAGATAACACTTGAAGTATGTAGTGTGGTTCTTTTGGATGAATATACCATGAAGCCTTTCTTGTTCACCAAGGTTTCCTTCTGTCCCTCAGAGCCCTCCCAATTCTCCACTTTGGCAGACACTAATCTGCTATCACCAAAGTTGAGGTGGCATTTTGTAGAATTCCATTTAATTGTAGTCACCACTGTCTGTCCCTCTTGTTGCCCAGTCAGGGCCTGTTGTGGGCAGGAACTGACTCATTTGTTCGGTCATTTCTTGTTTCAGGCCTTGTAGACAGCTTCAGTGGACATGCAGGAATGTCTCTCTGTGGATGCACATTCTCTTTTCTTGGGTACACACCAATAAAGGACAGCTGGGTCATGTGTTGCTTGTTAACTTGTGTGAAGCTGCTGGCTCCATCTGTCACATGTGATCAGTCCGGTGGTTGGCTATCCTCCTGGACATTCAGTTGCCCTCCTAGATGTATGTTCAACAGCTTGTTTACTTGGGCTTTCCTTCTCACTGTTGTTTTTGATGTCTTCACTGTACTGGGCAAGTCCTTCTTAGGTCTGTGGTTTGAAGGACCCAGCTCTCTCTCACCTGTCCTGTGCTTCAGTGAGATTGTGTTGTTACTGAGAAATCTTTGCCTAATTTGGAGGTCCTAGAGAGCTCCTGTCCTCCAGGAGTTTCAGCTTTAGGTTCTTCAGCCCTATGGTCTGTGTTTGAGCTAGTTTTGTGTATGCTCAGTTTAATTTTGCAAATGATTATCCAGCACTGTCTAATGGACTGTTCATGGCACCTGTTTTGTACCTTGTCAAAACCATCAAGTGTTCAGGTGAATGTTGGACTCTACCAAGCCATCTATACATCTTTATGTCAGGAATTCTGTTCTTACCTTTGCTTTAGGTATTTCCTGAAAGAAGCAGCATTGGCTCTGGCTTTATTTTTACTTCCCATAGTCATTTTGTCATTCTTGTAAAAATTATAATACTGGTGTGTCTGTTTCTAGGAATTTGACAAGAAGATTATTTTTGACTCTTGTTCCATCTAGGAAGAGCCGTCATGGTGTTAAGGGTTTTTCTTCTGTTTCACTTGCCAGTGGCATCTGCCTGTCCCTCCATGGGTGGTTCGTAGTTCTTGGGCGCTTGTGTGGGTCTCATGTTTGCTTATCTTGTCCTCTCAGGGTGTCTGTATCACTGCTGAAAATGCTGGACCAGCTGCTGGCCAATGGGTGCTTTGACATCTTTACTGCTGAGGAGAAGTAAGTATTTGCTTGCTTAATGCTCCCTATCTGGTGAAGCCTAATTGTCCAAATTTCAAAATTTTGTATTTATTTATTGGTATCTCACTGTTTTGCTTCAAACTTATGATCCTGCTCCCTTAGCCTTCCAAGTGCTGGGATCATAAATCTATGGCCACCAGATCTTGGTAGCGTTATTTTAAAGAAAGAACACTTGGATTAGAATCTCAGAACCCAGATGATGACAAACTGAAAACTCAGACAGCAGGATGAGGTGAAGTAGGACCTTGCTGTCTGGGCAGGTGAGGTCGTCCTTCTACTAGGGCTGGTAGGCAGAGGTCTGGAAGTTGATAGAGCCTGAGATATGATAAAGGCTAGAAGGAAATAGAACAGTATGTGCCTATGCTCATCCCAGCTGGACAGAGGTTATGGGACACAGGGCATAAATCAGCTGTTTCCCACTGTGTGTGGTTTGTGGTTCTTCAGTCTCCTGTTCTGAGGAGCAGACAGTCCAGGTGCAATGATGTCTCTTTTTAAAGCTCTGGAACTATGTAGGTGCCAGGCTGGCTTCCTTGCTAATTTTTGCCTTATGGTCTCCATCGAATTCTCTTTTGTTGGACAGCTCTGTATTTCATGAAGATTTCTGAGCATCTGTTGCACCAAAGATAAGCTACTTAGAAACTGCCTGGTGGTCTTGGATTTTTCTTTTAAACTAGTGGTGGAATCAGGTCAACTGAGTCACAGTTGGATCTTCTTCCCCTTCTGATGCTTTGCTTACTGCCACTTACTGCTTTCTGCCCCACTGAGAGGATCTAGTAACTTTTTCTGCTTACCGCCCCGGCCTTGGGCAGTGTTCTTAGACTGCTGCTGACCTGCACTCTGGTGAACCCAAGGCTGGCAGTTCCTTTGTAGGTGCTATGCCCTGAGATCCTGCACACATCCACACCCAGGGCTGCTGCAGGAGACCAGCGTGATTTGCCTGATGTGTCTAGTGTCTTTGAGTCTTAACTGTTTTGCAGGGAAGAAGTACTGGATGCCCAGGATGGCTTTTAATCTGACACCACAGTTCTTCCCTTTTGTCCGGATGCAGCACTCACTGATTTTCTGAAACCTGCTGCTGAGTAGTGCATAGCCTGGCTATTGCACTCTATTTCACATTGCTGGATTCATCCTGGGAAATGTTCTAGGGATTTGACATGTATTTTTCTGGCTTAAAAATTTCAAAATAAGATAGTAGGAAAATATGATATAGATGTTTTTATTTCTCTACATTTTTGCTATCTTTTGCTTCATGGATTTTGAAGTTGAATTTTTGGCACATAAAAATATAGGGCTGACTTTCCTCAAAATTCTTTGTTTTTGGAGGTACTTTTGCATACACTGTACTTTGGTTTGTTCTGTTTTTTGCTTTGCATTGTAGTTTTTGTTTTTATTATATATTTGCTTTCTTGTATATCGGTTGCTATCAGTATTTATAGTTTTATGACAATTGAAGCTGGCAATCTGATCTTTTAACTGGGTTCATAAATCTATTCCATGTAATCTTAATCTTATTTTTTTTCATTAAAATAGTTTTCTGTTCCACATTTCTCCTTTCTCTGATTAGCAGAATCATTTTCCCCCAACCCAATTTTTTTCATTGGTTTGGGCTTTCTTTTCTGTGCTATGGGAGAGCTCCTGGTACTATTTCAATTCACTATGTTTTTGTACAGTTAATGCTTGAGTGAATAACAAAAAGAAATAAAAGAACAGGACTGCTGCTAGGTATGGTGGAGGAGATCTATTGTAGATAAAAGAGAGAGCATAGCCAGAGGCTGGGGCATCTGAGAGAGTCTAGAATGAACATGACCCTGAGCCAGGTGATGTGCGGGGAGAAGAGACCTAGGGGGACCAAGGGTCCAGGACAGTCAAGGGAAAAAAGTATGGTCAAAAAAAAAAAAGAGGGCTGGTGTAGCTAAAACGGCCGGATTATATAGGGACAGGCAGCTAGGGAAAGAGCAACCCAGCCTTGGGGCCAGAGTAGTTTAGGGTAGGGGGTGGGTGTGCCAGCCTCACCTGTGACCAGGTAAGGACTGAGGGATGCTGGGACAACTTGGTGGCCAGGCCCACTTTGACAATGTTAAATAGGCACCCCATTTAGCCATTTGTCCAGGGTTTGAGACCTAACTGTTATTTTGAATTACCTATATTTTTGTTACTTTGTCTCATTACTGTATCTTGAAGACACACATCCTCTCCCTCATCTAGAGTACAGCCCCACTGTGAGATCAGCTGGTGATGGTATTTCTTGGGTTCATCAAAAGACCTAGAATTCTAGGAAGTTTAAAAAACATTACCGAGGCTGGAGAGATGGCTCAGCAGTTAAGAGCACTGACTGTTCTTCCGGTGGACATTCCATGAGTTTGATTCCCAGCATCCACATGGCAGCTAACAACTGTCTGTAATTCCAAGATTTGATACCCTTACACAGTTATACATACAGGCAAAACAGAAATTCACATAAAATAAAAATAAATATATATTTTTTTAAAAGCGTTACCGCCCAAATGATGAGTCTTACAACCAGAAACCATCTCACCTGCTCCTGCTGCCTCCTGTCTGTCTTCTCCTGACCAATGGCATCCTGTCCCCCTCCTTAGATGTTCTCCTTGCTAGCAATTTTAGAAATCACCTTGTCTCTTCATCAGTTCCTTCCTACAGATTCCCTTCAGATGTTTAAGTGGTTTTTAAGTTCATGTATAAACTTGTTTGTTTCTTGCACATTTTCAGGGGTGAATTTCTATATTTTTGTTGTTTCCATACCTGCGGTGTCACGCCCCCTCACTCTGTGAGGCACTCTTGTAGCTGTGACTTCAGGGGTTCTATTCTGGAGCACAGGATTCTGTGTCTTATGCCCACTTGTCAGATCTCTCATTGCTGAGTTTGGAGAATGGCTTGGAACTAAGGGAGGCCTGGGAAAGGGTGGATACTGTTCAGCATCCAGAATTTGAGTTTGCCTTTTCCAGGCTCTGTGTTTTCTTGACTGTCTAGAGATAGCTGCAGTGATACCAGGAGGAGCAGGAGGTAGGTCCATGCGTCGGCTTCTTTTGGGAAAGCCTTCTCAGTGCTTGTGTATCCCCATCCTAGATACTCTGAATCTAGACTTACTTCCCTGGAGACTGGCAGCATATGGGCATTAGGTTGGTATCATGTTGAGAATATATGTTGGGGTCCAAGTAGTAACTGGCTATTGATCAGATCAGGTCAGAGCATGACTGGCAGGAAGAGGGAGCTGGACAGTGGCTGATCCATGGGCATGATGCCAACAGATGTGAGAGTGAGGGAACCATAGCAGCCAAAAACATTTTGGCTTATGTGTCTCTTTCTACAACAGAAATCTTTACAATAGCAGGTGTGGCCAGGAAGCCATGTCAGTGCACTCAGACAGGCACAATGGAGATGTTCATTAGACCCCAATCATGGGAGGGCTCATGCCTCTTGGATTAACTCAATGGGAGTTTTTCAGGAATCCTGGTGTGTGAACCAACAGGGTTATTAGAGATCACAATGTTCAATGTAGACCTGAATGGGACTATTGAGACCATAGAGTGTCTGTGGTGTGTGAGAGACCTTTAAGTCTAGAGGAACAATAGAACTGTGCGTGAGTCCTATAGGAAAACCAGCCAAGGGTTTATAGAGTCCTTGTGCAAGCTGAGAACAACAATAACCACAGCCCTCAGCAATATGACAGCCATTCTGTACCCAACAAGTACTTTAGGGAGCTAGTCTGGGAAGGATTCAGAACCATGTAACCCAGATCAAAGTTCTAGGGCATAGCAACATTCTCTTCACACCAGGGTTGCCCTGGGAGTTAACTGTGTAAATAGACTATCCTGGTGTCCAGTATTAAGGTCATTGGGGATGACTAGGACTCACTATCTTCCTCTGTAATTGAGACCCCTCACATGGCTTTTTTCCATGAAGTGCACTTGGTGGTAGGTTCTTTTTTGTTAGGTAGGGTCACTTGGATATATGGTTATTCCATAACTATGTTGGGGCCTGCCTGCCCAGGAGTTGAATATTATGGGTGATGTGGGTAATGGAATGTCTTATGTGTAATGAGATAGGACATCTGTTCTCTTGCTGTGCATGTTGAGACCCAAAGAAAGTGGTTGATGCCACATAGCTCAGCATCTTTTGAGCAAGCTCAGGATACTTGGTACCAACAGCACCACTGGATGCCACTATAGCATGAATCCTATTGCTCTGTATTCCTATGAAAGAGCTACTTACAATAATGTTTTTTCCTTCAAGTCACCCCTTTTGCGTGAAGCTGCTCACACTTTGTAAGGAAGAAATCAAGAAGTCAAAAGACATCCAGAAACTTCGGTCAAGCATCGCAGTGTGAGTTTTAAGTGCTCCTGGGTGGAGACGGAAATAGGAGGGACTTGGTGGATCCTGGTGGGAAATACAGTTTTAATCACAAAGTTGTTTAAAATGGAGTGTTTGAGCGTTCATTTAGAAAAGGAAAGGTCACACTACTGTCAGGAGTGGCATTTGGGAGGAGGATCAACCTGAGCAGGAAAGCTATGGCTTTCTCTTGCTCACATCTGTCATTTGCTCTGGCACCTTACTATATATGCCCAAGGAATGTGAATACACTTATGCTAATGCAGGGATCTGGGCACATGGGTGACTACATGTTGGCACTGAAAACTGGTCAGTTATAGGTAATCACATAAGGTATATACAAACATGCACACATGGGAATGTAGGAATCTGGGCACATAGGCACATGTTAGCACAAAGATCTCATAGGAGCATGTTAGTATACAGTGCATACTTGCATACATGACTGTATATTACATTGGATCACACTAGTGCACAATGCACAGGTATGTACATAGGTATATATACATATTAGCACATGGCTCAAGGTTTATGCTGTGTGCTTGGGTAACAGCATGAATATGGCACAGCTCCATGTCACCTGTGGGTCTTCTGCAGGCTCTGTGGGATGGTGCAATTCAATGGTGATGTCAGAAAGAAGGTTCTTCTGCAATTGTTTCTCCTCCTTGGCCACCCTTTCCCTGTGGTGAGTGTGTCTGCCCTGTCTCAAGACCATCTAAAGTCTGTGTTTACCTGTGGCCCTTAAAGATGAGTATATGATGATATAACTTTGAAGTAGGTTTAGAAGTAAACACAGGGTAAAATGGTGTGCCTGTGGAGATAGTTTCCAGTTGTGGGCAGCCCTAGGACATAGTCAATTGGTTGGTATTTGTAGAAAAGGCATGTGGGTGCTGGTATTGGGTAAAGTAAGTATGGGGAAGTGTTGCTGAGGGTGAGGTGTTAACAGACCAGGGTTAGATTTCTCTCTTGCCCAAGAACTCTCTAAGTATCCCAACGGTGACATTTTTTCCCCCTAAAAAGTCAGTGGAACTTCTGCAAAGGACAGTGGTGTTTTTTCAGAAATGCTATTACCAGGGGTAGATCAGACCTCATATGAAGTAGTTTGTCACAGGACATAATCAAAAAAGATAGCAAGAGAGACAGATTCCCAGGTAGGAGTCCCTACTATACTTTCTGATAAAGGCTGCAGTCCCATCCCTGTCTCCCCGCCCCCCCAGCATGTCTGTGATGGCAGAAGTATCTGAGGTATGGCCAAGGTCATTTCCCTTCTCTTATGGACCTTTGTAAGACCCACTGGGCTCCCTAGGTGGTGATGGGTTTTCCTCCTGTTGACCTGCTGTTCTTGTCCCAGATCCGGAAGACCACAGCAAGCCAGGTATATGAGATGGTGCTTACCTATAGTGACTTGGTAGATGCTGATGCGCTCGATGAGGTCATGTCTGTGCTCAGTGACACAGCCTGGTAAGTAGAGCCTATCTGAGCCTAGTGCCACCTTCTCCTGTCCCCCTAGCTTCTGATGGAAAGAGGGAGAGACATTTTTAACCCTCAGCAGCTCAGGGCCACCTCTCAGCTTCACATAAGGCTAGGGACACATTCTGGGAGCTTCAGGTGAGAAAATGTTTCATGTGCAATTGCCTTTCTTTTCTTAAGAGCAAGGTAGGTAGAGTGTCTCAGAAGCTGGTGTTTTCAGTAACTGGAATATAGGGCCATCAGGATGCCACCAAGTGGATATCTGCTGGCTACTTTTATTTTGCTACTGTAAGGGCCATGTGGTCTTTCCTCTGTTTTAACACCCTTAGAGACTTGTCTTTAAAGTCAAAAGGTGCAGAGGAAAGGGTGATAGTGGGGTATACAGCCTGTGGGTGTGATTCATAGGTGCTATAGGCTGAATCTGGAAGCAGTTAGAGTCACAATAGCAAGAGCTTTTATAACCTGTGATCCAGGCACTATACACACATGGCCTTGTGCACATTTATATGCATGCTTGTATATATGATCACATACATAAGCTGCTCATATAGTATATACTGCCATGCATTCACAAAGAACCATCACCTGTGTACAGGTGCACTTCAAACTGGTTTGTCCCCTGTTCTAGATATGTTTGAGAGGCACAGCCAGGTAGCCCAAGTTACTGCTACTGATGTGGACACTGTCCCCTCAGAGAGCAGTATTGCTGACCTCAAATGTTGGTAGGTTAGTTGCGGTGTCAAGTGAGGGTTTGTAGTGTATTCATGCATGCCTTTTAGAACAGCGATCTCCCTAGGAGCTCATGCTAGGATGTGGTGTTACTGCCTAGGTGAGAGCTGTGGCCATCTAGAAGGCTAAACTGCGTTTCAACATCTTTGTTGTCAGTAGAAACTCAACTTGGTGCCTTCTGAGGAGACAGGTCAAACCTCAGGACAATGGACATTACTTCCAACTTTCTAAAACACTTACCTTAAATAAGGACAGCAAGGAGAAAAGAGGAACTTTTTTGTTTTTTAAGATTTATTTTTACCCTTAATGTGTATGCATGTTTCAGGGCTTGTATGTGCATGTAATTGCTTACTGAGACCAGAAAAGGGTATCCAAATCCCCCTGGAGCTGGGGTTACAGGTAGTTGTGAGCTGCCCTGCATTGGTGTTAGGAACTCTGCTCTTCTGCAAAAACATGACATGTGGTTTGCAGAGGACTATTTTTACTAATTTCTTTACATATAAAACATGCTTTGTACTTTTCTATTCCAATGAAAGCCAACAGCTGAGTTGTCAGTAGAAACCCTTTTAGCCTGAAGTAGCATCTCTCCTTCTGTATGTTCCTAGAATGGGTATGGCCCCTGGTGTCCACTCTGGGGCATAGGGATTTTTGCCCCAGTACCACTAGATCTCATTGGGTAGGGGGAACTGAACCATGTTGACATAGGGTGACTCAAATGCTTTCCTCCTTAGGGATGCAGAACTTCCAGTTGTAAGAGGGCAGCGGAATCACCTGTGTGACCTCCTTGGTGTGCCTAGACCCCAGCTGGTTCCAAAGGTAATGCTCTTAGCATTCTGGGGACACATGGTACCTGTGCTATTGTTCTGAGCTCTGGGCTCAGCAAACTGGGTTCCACAATCAGTACCATCACTGCCATTGCTTTTCCTGACCACCTGAAAGGGCTATTGCTCCTGCCAGGGTGGGCAAGTTCTGTTTTCATAGTGTACTGGCTGCCAGGTATGCAGCTGTTGGAGGCTACATGTTGTCTCAGCATCCATCTTCTAGGAAAGCTTCTACTGTGTGGAAAGGAGGCCATCACTTACTCATCATTCCCTGCCTGGATGTACATCCTATTGGGGGCTTTATTCCTACACATGTCCTACTGAGGCCTCTGTCCTCTCCACCTATCTTGGCCTTAGTGTGTTTGCTGTTTCTGAGGCCCCTTGTGCTGAACTTACACTTTAAGTTGTCATGAAAGCTGGAGTCTATTGTGCCCTTGGGCTCTCTTCCTGTATTCTGTGGGTCAGCCTGTCTGTAGGGACTTTAAAAAATTCTACATATTGAAGTTTTCATCCTACAAACATGTTCCCAGCTTGTTGATTTTCTCTCTTTTATATTGTGGTCTACTCTGAGGTTAGCAGTATCTTTGCATCCAGGACCACCAGCCAAGGGTGGTACCACCCACATTGAGCTGAGCTCTCTCATATCAACCACCAAGAAAATGTTCTATAGGCTCGTCCCGTCTATAGCACAGGCTTATAAAGATATTTCTCCCTTGAGAGTTCCTCTTCCCAAGTGACTCTAGCTTGTGTCACGCTGCCCTAACATGTAGGCAGGTGGGAAGTCTTTGTTTCTAAAAGCTCTATATACTGACTCTTTACATAGAAATTCAGTTCACTTGGGATTGACCAGCTGTGGTGTAAAGGGAAGATCATTTTATGCTGCCCGTATCAGCCAGCTTCTTGTCACCACTGTCAAGTGACTGCATAAGTATAACACTTTAGAATCCCTTTTATACCCATGGATCATGCTCTCCGTCTGTAAGCCAGTACAGACTGTATGATGGAACAGGTATGAACTTCACAGCAGCTCAGGGAGTCCCACCATGCCTGTCCTCCAGTTTTATTCTGTCCAAAATTGTCTTCACTCTTCTTGACCCTTGGGGTTTGGTTAAATTCTCAGAATTAGTTTACATACTAGCCAGCCAGGTTGGCCTGGGGCTACATTGGGGCTGGAGGGAGTTGAGGACTCTGATTGACACTAGGCCTCAGGCTCTCACTGGGCTTATGTGCCCTGGAAGGTCACCCAGTCCTACAGATGGAGATGCTGTCTATGTGACTGCTCCCTAGTTCTTGGAACAGCTCATGTTGTTCCAATTGCAGCTTTGCTTAGAAAGTTCCTGACCTGCCCACATGCTGGCCTAAAGACGTTCACAGTTTGTTCTTCTACACTTCCTTCTGCTCCCCCCCTCCAGCTGTGTTAGTTACTTTTGATCCTGTGACAAAACACCATGACAAAGGCAACTTACAAAAGAAAGCATTTCACTGGGTTTATAGTTTCAGAGGGTTAGAGTCCATAATGGTAGAGCAGAGACTTGGCAATAGGAACAGCTCAGATCTCACATCTTGATCTATAAACAGAAAGCAGAGCATACTGGAATTGGAGTCATTTGAAACCTCAAAAGGCCACTCTCTTGGTGACACACCTCCTCCAAGGAGGCCACACTTTCAAACCCTTCCCAAACAGTTTACCACCTGGGGAAGGAATATACAAACATGAGCCTACAGGGCTTTTTTCATTCAAGCCACTACCTCCACCTACTAGCTCCTGCGTGCTCTCTACAGCTCATCTTCCTGAAATGTCTGTAATTCTTAGCCTGATAACCCCCATCTCTATGTCAGAGGCTGTTGGGACACCTTTTCTTTGAGTCATGCTTTTCTTACGTGTATTCTGTATGTGTGTGTTTTTCCTAAGAACTAGATATGCTGATCAAATGGACAACTGATGTGAAATGAAAACTGTTTTAGCCTATGACAAGGCATCTTAGAAGCAGTTGAAAATCCGAGCATAGATAAAGAGGAAGGAAGGAGGAGTAAAAAACAAAAAACCCACAAAAACTCAAGCCATGAGCCACATGGCAAGACATAGATGAATAGAAATGGGTTAAGATGCTAGAGCTAACAAATAAGCCTGAGCCATAGGCCAAACAACATGTAATTAATATAAGCTTGTGTGTGTTTCTTTGAGACTTTGGAACTGCTGGTCCAGACCTCAGGGCCAGGCAGAGCTAAGCAGCTGTGGGCAGGTCCAGACCTTGGGGCTAGTCTAGACCAAAAACTTCTTACTGCAGATAAGTGTGTGGACTTGCTTTTCTGACTGGAAGCTGCTGTTGGGTATTGGCTGTGGTAGTGTAGGCTTCAGGTTTTCTGTGTTTGTTTTCGCCCTTGACCTTGGGCTCCCTGCCTTTATAGAACCTAAGCCCTTCAGAAGGTCAACCTCATGCTGGTGTCTTAGGTGAGTCGGAAACAGAGGAATATTCCAGTCAGCCAGCCAGTCTGCAGCCTTGGGCTTGGTTTGGCCTGTAGCCTTTGTAGTGCTGTTAGCATGGCTCATCCCTCCCCAGAAGACATGGTTCTGAATAAATGTTTTTCCGATCTCATGACGTGAACCTTGCAGGGTCCCATGTCTGTATTTCCAAGCTTATGCAGGTACACATAGGCCTTTTGGTGACTTTTGCTAGACTCCATGTCTCTTTTCCAGTTTCGTGTTGAAGATCTCAGTTCTCTAACGGTCTGAAAACTTTTTCTGTATAGAGGAGGCCTCAAGACAAACTCTGCTGTCCTGTGCGTAAGCTGGGTCACAGTGCTAATGATGCCATACCAGCCCAAAGGCAGTACACAATTTTGTCATCTTACTCCATCAGTTACTGAGAAAATAGTGTTTTGCATTTGTCTCAAGTGCCCTTTAATTATATCTGGACTTTGGGTAATGCATTTGAAGGTGCATAACTAGGTGTTCCTACTCTTGACATGTCCTTTGCCCACTGTTAGTGTGGTGACATCTGGTTAGGTATCTCCTGTCACAATACTTTGCAGTGTCTGTGAGCAGTATCGTCAAGATTATGCCTTACCATCATTTAAAAACCTTTATTAATTAGTGTTTCGTGCATTTGTGTTTACTGCCTAATTGCTAACAAGTTTACATCGTTTCCTGTTTGACCTTCCTGTTTAATGTTTCTGTTTCCTTATCTGGATTTCATTTCCTATCCTGTTAGCTTGTTGCATGGCTCTGTTCTTCTGTCCCCAATTATCCTCAAGCCCTGACACACTGCAGTATCCTTCCAGCTGCAGAGCCCTGTCTGAAACTGGTTTGTCCTAACCTCAAAGCTTTGGTGTTTAGCTGATGTGGTCTTGACGGTCAGCTGCTGTTTTTCCTCAGTTTTCTTTGATTTGATGATCTAGCTTTAAACCCTGAACTCCTGTCACCTCCTTGTCATGTTGGGAAAGATTTTATTCTTTCCCTCTCTGATGTGTGCTGTGCTGCCTCTGTGTGCCCAGGTCCTGGAATATTCCTCTGTTTCCGACTCACCTAAGACACCAGCATGAGGTTGACCTTCTGAAGGACTTAGGTTCTATAAAGGCAGGGAGGCCAAGGTCAAGGGCGAAAACAAACACAGAAAACCTGAAGCCTCCTCCTTGCAGGAGCCATAACAACACACACAGGCAGTGGCCTGGCTACTTGAATGCTCTAGGAGTGGTGACAACAGATGGAGCTAAGGTATAGTATCAGTTTCCTATGTGGAGAGTGGACTTTAGTTTTCAGCTGTGCTTTTTACATTGTTAGGGAAATGTGAACAATTTAGCAACCTACTCTGACAAAGTCAGCCTGCTAGGATTGTGGGGCATGGCAGCCTTTAGCCATATATCAAGAGAGGGTGGAATGGGGACTGGCCTGATGTTGTTATGTGTCTTTACAGCCTGTTCCTGGAAGCTGAGCTGTTCATCGCCTATGTAGCTGCAATGTTCTGCCCTGAGGCTCTAACAACAAGTTTTACCATCATGGAAACTTGGTGCCACAGACCTGTGAGAAAGGTGGCACATGCTGCTAGGTGGATTGGAAGGCCATCTGCAGAGAACAGTAACTCATGCATGCTGTGCTCTGGTGGCCTGGACTGCCTGTACTTCTGCTGTCCTAACACAACGTCCTTCCCATTAAATCATGTACCAAATAACTCAGCCTCTGTCTATGTCTGGGACTTATGTGAAGATCCATTGTGGGCTCCACTCCCACTGCTTTCCTGTGTTTTAGGCACTGAATAATTTGTGTAACATGGTGAGTATCTCACACTCCTGTACTGAGCAGATGCAGTGGCAGGCAGCTGTCCTCTGACATGCTGAGCAAGAGACCATCAGAATCCAGCATCCCTGTGGGAATAAGGATGACAACTCTGGTCCTGAGGCCTGGATCCTTTGCACCTCCTGTTCCAAGGCCTGCACACCTACCTGTCCTGTTCTGGTAGCCCTGTGCCTGCCACTTCAAATTCTTTGTCTCAAGCTTGGGAAGGACTAGTGTGCTTTTCTTACTAAGCTTCAGTTGAACATGAACACATGGCTGGGACAGAAATTGATAACTGCTCGTACAAAAGTGAAGTGGCCAGGTCTATGAGCCAAGGCCTAGAGCAGTGTGTGTATTCAGTCATTTACCAGCCTGCATCTCATGGAGCTAGACTTGACAACACGTAGCCTGCTGCCTTTATCAGAATTCACATTCTAAGCCTGGGTCTGCAGGAGGTTTGTTGTATTGACCTGGTGTCAGAGACCATCATTCCCATCTTACACACCTCTCAAGTTTGTTAACATATAAAGGAGTCAGGAAAGCTCTCCTGTTGGCATGTTTGGGCAGGAGGCCAGTTAGGTGTGTGCTCACAGAAGAGTGCACACCTGGCCTGCTGAGAACTCTCTGAGCTGAAGAGCAAGAAGAAAGCAGCCATAGGCTATTTGTCAAAGGCCATGTCCCTAGGTCTAGTAATGAAATTTTGGTAGTAGGTGGAGTAGATAAAAGGCCACAAGAAACCTAATAAAACTGGGACCCACAGAGCTGGTAGACAGAAACACTATCCTCACAGAGAGGAGCTCTTGCTGGGTCTTTACTGCACTGGGTGAAGAGGAAACATCCATTGAGTCTCCAAAATTCCTACGCTGAAAAGCAACACAGCAACAGGTAGATACAACCTCTAAGGATGAAACTGATGTTCACAAACAAGTAGAGAAGCCTATCAACAAGACAGAACCAAGTAACTGCCAGTAATTCCAGAACTACTATGAAAGAACAATCTCAAAAAATAAAGCAACAGGACTAGAGATGTTGCATGCAAGAAATCTTGGGTTGTCAGAAGTGGTGTACACACCTTTATTTCCATCAGAGGCAGGTGGATCTCTGTCGACTGGACACCAGTCTGCATAGTGAGTTCTAACACACTGGGTTGAACTACAAAACCTCTGGGTTGATAGATCATCACCATATAAACTGGGTGAGGTAGTATGTGGTGACTTATTGTATATTTAATAAAAACAGCCTGAATTATTAGAAGACAGCCAAACCATCCATAACCAGGAGTGGTGGTGGCCCCTGCCTTTATGGCTTAGCTCGGTGAGTGGCTCTGTCTTGTGAAATTTCAAGCTGTTTTTATTAAATATATAATATATCACCACAGTACATGCCCAGGACCCTAGCATTTGGGACGATCATCATTGAGGAGGTATATAGAACATTTTACGACAGCCTGAGATATAAAACCCCGTCCTTCCCCACAAATTAAAAAAAAAATCCCTTCTCCATAAAAAAGTTTAGAGGTGGAAATTGTCAGAGATTAAGATAGGAGCTGGAGAGATGGCTCAGTGGTAGAGAAAGCATAGTAGTACATTTTCTTTATCCTTTGCTTGATGGGCATCTAGGTTCTAGCTATTACAAATTATGTTATTATGAACAGAGCTGAGCAAGTGCCCTTGTGGTATGACTGAGCGTCCTTTGGGTATATGCCCAAGTGGTGCATATACACAATGGAGTATTACTATGCAATTAAAAGAGTGACATCATGAAATTTGCAGGCAAATGGATGGAACTAGAAAATATTCTGAGGTAAGTCAGACTCAGAAAGACAAACATGGTATGTACTCACTCATAAGTGAGTTTACTACATGTGTACCCCACAGCTCCAGAGAAGCTAGACAACGAAGACCCTAAAAGGAATGAATGGATCTCCCTGGGAAGGGGAAACAGATGAGATCTGTGTAAACGTGGGGTGGGGGTGGGGGGCAATAGATGGGAGGGGATAAGAACATGAGGGAACTGGATGATAGAGCTGGAACAGGGACAGAGTGGGAGAACAGTGAAAGATATCTTGATAGAAGGAGACATTATGGGGTTAGGGAACCTGGTGCTGGGGAACCCCAGCTTAGATTACTAGCAATAGTGGAGAGAGGACCTGAGCTGCTTACCCCAGTAATCAGATTGGTGAATACTCTGTCATCCAATAACTGATGGAAGCAGATGCAACAATCCATGGCCAAACCCCAGGCCAAGTTCTGAGAGTTCAGTGGAAAAAAGGGAAGAGAAACTATATGAGCAAGGGTGGGTGTGGGTGTGGGTGTGTCAAGATCATAACAGGGAAATCTACAGAGACAACTGAATCAAACTAGTAGGAATTCACAAACTTTAGACTGACAGCTGTAGAGCCTGCATGGGACTGGACTAGGCCCTCTACAAACAGGAGACAACTATGTAGCTTGGTCTGTTTAAGGGACCCCTGGCAATGGGATCAGGATCTGTCCCTGGTGCGTGAGCTGGCTTTATGGAGCCCATTACCTGTGGTGGGACACCTTGCTCAGCCTTGATGCAGGGGGAAGGGGCATGGTCTTGCTGAGTCATCAAGGAAGGCCTTAATCTCTTTGGGAGGGGGGATTGGAGGGAGGAAGGCTGAGGGAAAGTGGGAGGAGGGATGACAGGGGAAATCTGGTTCATGTAAAATGAATAAAAAAATCTTAAAATAAAAAACCATAGTAATATTAAAAACAGCTTAACGTCACATTTCAAGCACCCATATTGGGTTGGTGTACAACCACCTGTAACTCCATATTCAGGGGAATTCAATACCTAAGCCCCAGCAGAAATGATACCCACACTCAATATTCATAATTAAAAAGAAAAAAAAACTTTTTAAGAGAGAGAGAGAGATTGGGGGAAAGAAACAAAAAACGAGAACTTCTGGGAAAGAAAGTATCAAAAGCAAAAGTGAAAGGTCCCAGCTCAAGACAGAGGTAGACAGAATCCTGCAAGGTCAGAAGCTACCCAACAGGACAGCTGTTAAGTTCCTATGTATCCTTGCTGCCTCTGACTACTAGGAATGTTCATGGGTAGACACCCAGTCCTTGACAGGGGAAAATGAACTAGCACTGGGAGCACTGGGTGGAATCACTGAACTGTTGAGAAGGCAGATGTTAGCACAGTGGCTACCAGCTCACCAATAGACATAGAGTTGAGGAAAACCAGATCCACATTGTTCTGAAAAAAAATGTGACTGTTGGTTTGACCAAATGATGTGCATAGTATGTCTTAGGATTTACTATTGCTGTGAGGAGACAACACCATGACCACAGCAATTCATAAAGAAACTGTTAATCTCGGCAGGGGGTTGGGGGTCGCTTACAGTTCAGAGGTTCAGTCCGTCATGGTGGGGAGCATAGCAGCATGCAGGCAGGCATGGTGCTGGGGAAATAACTGAGTGTCCTACATCTTGCAGGCAACAGGAAGTCCACTAACTCATGGGTGGCATCCTGAGTATATGAAACCTTAAAACTAGCCCCCACAGTGACACACTTCCTCCAGAAGGTATGACCCAGATTAAAAGTGTGACCTCCAGCCTCCTCCAGCAAGACCACACTTTCTTATGGCCTTATGGGGGCTAAAGTAACTCAAGGAAAAATCAAGGCCAACCTACCATCTGGGAAAGTCACTTAAATCGAAACATCAGATGTATTAGAGCTAAGAATTTTATCATTTAATGTGAAATGTCCCTGACAGGCTTGAGTTTGATAATTTTGTCCCAATTGGTGGCACTTTTAGGTATAAGGGCCTGGCCTGAAGAAGTGGGTCACTAAAGGATGGTGTTTGAGGTTTAGAGCCTGACCCTTGCTTCGGGCCCTCTCCCTATTACTTCCTCTTCCACTAAGATATGAGAAGGAACAACTTTCACCATCATACCTTCCCTACCATGATGGACCGTACCCTCAAACCATGAGCCAATACACACCACATACACACACACACACACACACACACACACACACACACACACTCCTCCCATAAATTGCTTCTGTTTGGTATTTGGTCATAGCAATGAGAAAGGTAGCTAATACAGATGGTCTGAAAACTGAAAAGAAGCTTGACTTAATAGACATTTCTAGAACCTTGACTCCTGCTTTTAAAAAGGAAAGTGGTATTTTAAAAATTACCAGACAGTTGGTCAAAGTTACCAAACAGGAAGTTTGCCTAAAGTGATGCTTAGAAGATTGAGGCCTCAAGTTACATAGCAGAAACGAAAGGGTGAAAACAAATGCACTGAACGTAAGGGAAGAAACTGGAGGAAGCAGAGTGACTGGCAGTTGTCGGTGTAAGAGAAGAAGAGCAGACCCGGCTCAGAACCTGCAGGGGTTGTAGTGTAGAGCACCTGGAGGCAGCCTCAGCTGAAGTGAATGAAGTCCCGGCCTTCCTGCAAGTGCAGCGACTTAAGGTTCTCTTCAAACTCGCCTCCTGTTAGGTCCTATGGGGAGAGATCCAGCTCAGTCAGATTTCCTCTTGTTCTCTGTGATGCAAAGACTGCTGCAAGGTTTGGGATTGCACCTTCCTAACCTCCCTGTCAGGTGGCTCACAATGAGCTTCTGGGAGGAGCTGAAGGAAGCCAAAGGCAGTGAGGGCAGCAGCTAATGTTGCTGTTACATAGTTGCATTGGTCACTAACAGGTGGGTGGGGTACTGAGAGGTGCCCTTGCCACCTGGCCTTGGCCCTTCCTCTCCAGAAGACAGTTAAGGCACTCTCACTGTCGGTCCAGGCTAATCCATCTTTCCTCCTGCCTGTTCAGGGATCTTTGTGTACACTGTGCCTCTCATCTCTGCAAGATCTGCCAAGCATCCACCTTCTGATTCCTCTTACCTGTTGTCCCTATTCCCCCCAAAGAGCAAGAGTCATGATCTTACTAAAGAACAGTCCAGCTAGTGGCAGATGGGAGTCTGGGGTAATCTGGCAGGTTAGGATGTGGGAGGGACCATTTTGTTCCTCTTAAGTCATCTGTCTTTGGGCCAGCACAAGAGGCTCCTGAACTGGGCTGTGACTCTGGGCTTGTCCCATTATTGCTACCAGTGGTTAGAAACATCTGAGTGAGCTGGGCGGTGATGCGTGCCTTTAATCTTAACACTCAGGAGGCTGAGGCAGATGGATCTCTACATGAGTTCAAACTGGGTCTACAGAATGAGTTCTAGGACAGCCAGGGCTGCAGAGAGAAACACTGACACCTGAGTGAAAAACACTGCCTGGAAAAGCAGAAATGTCCACAGTGGCCACACCTCTGCTGCTCTTCCTCTTTTCCTTCTCACTTCCCCTCCTGTCTTTCCTCATTCACAGAGGCGTCAGGCTTGGGCCAGGGTAGCTCAGAGTCTGCCCCCATGAGACTGAGACCTAACACAGTTATATGTAGAAGTTTCTGCCATCACATTTCAATAGAAGAAGACACCTAGTTATAAACATGGCAGAGGGAATCCAAATTTCCAACAGGTCAGTGGTGCTCAGCCTTGAGTCAGAACCACAGCAACACATTTCTCTAAAAGGATAGAAACAGCCAGGCCTTTGGAGGTGTAACAACCTGACTTGTACCTCTCTTCTGGGATAAACCAGAGGAATAGGAGCTCATAGCAGCACAATGCCACCTGAATGCTAGTGATGGCTCCCACAAGCCAGAGTCCTGACGTGCCAACAAGATCGAATAGGTGCTGAGAGGAACCAGATATAAGAACAAAGAGTTGGAGTCCATTCACATGAGTGGCAAAGAGATAGCCCTACTGTTCATACATAGTGCTATGCTGATGTCAAGATGGTGTCCTGCCAGCTGGGAGCATCATGCTGTGAGCTGCATGTAGTGTCTTGCTGCTGCCCATAGCTCTTCTCTGAGACTGGGCACATTGCATAGGGCACTTTGGGCACTTTGCCCATCTCCTTGGAATATCTGCACTGTTCTTAAGGAGGTTGTAACTCTGCTCTGTGAGTGCACATCTAATATTCTAATAAAGCCACTTATAAAAACATGTGGAGGGCTAAATGTGACCTGTAGGCTAGTGCTTGCTAATCTGTGTTGAGCCATTTTCTGTATGTAACATGGGCAACAATAACAGCAGTTTATTTACATAATAAAATAGTCCCCCTCCTCTGTGGTGAAGCCCTGAAATGTGAGCAGGTAATGTGGTAGAAAGAGACCAGGGAGCAAAAATGACCATCTTAGCCAATGCATTCCCTATCAGGAGAATGAGCTGCCTAATCTGTGAGGCTGGGATAATTGAATGATTGAGAACTGTTAACAGTCTGCTAGAAGGTGCTTGATAAGCAGTGGAAACAGAGCTAAGGTTGAGCCTTCCACTCCTATAGTATCACCAGCTTAAAGCTGTTATATTCCTGTTTCCTGGTATGGCTGTTATCATCTGCTACTGTGTGGTATCACTCCATAGACACAGATAGACATGTCTCACTTTCTGGTGTGTGTAAGGGAGCTAGAACCCAGGCCTAACCCTGCCATGACTTGAAATGAGCTGTCACTGATTGGAAGCCCTGAGTGAAACACAGGCTTAAGTTCCACTTATGTCATCCACCATCTCAACAGCTTGTCCCACCACCTACTATCCCCCTGCATGACCCAACGACTGTAGTGGACAGCTGCAATGGAGACTGAGATGCCTTTTGGGGAGGTCCCACCATATCCATAACTGGTAATAGATGGTGTCAGAACTATCTTTAGAGCTGGTATAATACCTTGGCCTGCGGCAGCTGACATTCATGGTAACAATGCCCTCTCACATGGTAGATACTAGAAATTCCTGTTAGGACTTTGAAAAACTATCCCAGTGTCAAGAAAATCATAGACAACTTACCAGCATTTTCAGTGAGATCTTTAGAAATAAGACTATACTGGACTCAAAGCTGGAGCAGGATGGTGGGTAGCAAGAATGTTGACTATGCCCAGAAGCCAGTGGTGAGCAGATAAAGTTTGACAAGAATGACTTAGGTACAAAGTCTGCTTGGCTCTTCCTCAGCCTGCACCCAGAAGTTCTTAGTGCAAAGAAAAGGCCCATGTTACTAGAGTGAGGAAAAACCATGGATAGGAATAGGGCTACTGACCAGCAGGACTGCACATGATTAGTGACCTGGGGCAGGTCACATAGGCAGGACACACTAGCCTTCCACAGCCCAGCGCACATTCCTTCCAGGTGAACTCAAATGTGATGGATATTTTCATTATATATAGGAAAGAACTTCCTATGCAGGATACTAAACTGTCATCATAAAGTCGGTCAATGTCACCATATTAAAAAGTTCTGGGAAAAATATCTAAAGAGCAGAGTTTCCTGAGAGGGAAGTTTGCCAGGTTTGACCAACTAAGGAACAGTGCCCAGAGCAGATGAAGAAAGGTGAGCTTTAGCTCCAACAAGAAGCTTGTTATCTTGTCATTTCTAGCTTAGCACAACTGTTGGGGATTCATTTCTTGGAGAGACTGTGGGATTCTGTTTAGCACTGACCACAAGTAACTTTGGTTTTCATAGAAACAAGATGCCTGGCACCTATGCTCACATGACCAAAAGCAGAAAAACCAGATGAACCAAAGGAGGGTCCTGTGGTCTCACTGGTCACCACCATGTTGTAAAAGGTTTCTGGCCTGGCCTGTAGCCTGGACCTACAGACCCACAGTCCCGCAGTCCCACAGAGAAACTAATGCTTACATTAATTTTAATGCTGATCGGCCTAGGGCCCAGGCTTAAGACTTGCTAACACCTTCATCTTAACCCATGATTCTTATCTTGTTCAGCCATGTGGCTCGGTACCTTTTCTCAGCAGCATTTCAACTTCTTTCCTCTGAGTCTCCTGGCATCTCTGTGGTACTTCTGTTCTGTGCTTCCTGTTCTCAGAGTTTTCTTAGTCTGGTAGTCCCACCCACACTTTCTGTCTGCCTCTGACCAATCAGCTTTTTATTAAACCAGTAGGTGGGACAATTATTTACAATGTAATATAATCCCACTACACCACCAGGCTGTTATTGTATGTGGGTAAGTAAGGCTGCCCTTTGAATAACATGAACCATAGTACACTGAACATGGAGACTGGGCTCAGAACAATAGTTTTCAATGTTTAAAGGAAGGATAGAGAATAGCTTTATGAGGGTGTTACCAGGCATGCCCATATCATCCCCTCACACACATACCCAGCACCCACAGGCCACTCCCCAGCTGCCTCTAGCCCACAGAGCAGCCGCTGTGGCCTCTAACCTATCTCAGGGTGTTTTATGGCCATGGGGTAAGAGTTGATTTACAATAAGGGTATAGGTAGTGGGCTATGCCCCAGTGCCCATGGTCAGGTCTTGTCCTTGGTTTTGAGTGGGAAGGCTGATACCCAGGAGCCCTGCAGCCATAGCCAACACTCACCAGCTTCACACAGATGACAAAGGGTGACTGGGCAGCTTGGAAGTGCAGGATGGGAACCTTCGGCTTGGGTCTTTCCTATAGAGATGGTGGCAAAGTCGTCACTAGGGCTTCACACAGAAGGAACTCCCTGGGACCTGTCCTAACTATAGCCTCTGCTCACAGTAGCTTGTGGTCAAATAACAGATGGGAGTCTGGGCCAATCAGAGCAGGACAGGTAGTTGTGTTCTGAGTTCTGGCAGCCCCAGCCACCTGATAATCACAGGAAGCACCAACTCTGGTAAGCCAACATTGAGGCCCAAACAGAAGGAATATGTAACAGTTTCCCCAAGGACAGAGGTGGAATCCTAAAGGATCCTAGAGACTCTTTGAGGGTCAAGGGCTACATTTTGAGGCAGAGCCAAAGTGAGTATAAAAGAAAGCTGGCATGGTATGGATGATCCTTCCTTGTAAGGTGCTTTGGTATTCTGCTACATGGCTACATACCTGAGAGTCCTCATGACAGTAGAAGCCCTTCTTGATCTTGTTCTCATCAACATCACAGAAGGCCACCACCTGGGGGGTGTGAACATGGACCAGCAGGTCAGATGGTGGTGGTGGGTGTAAGATAAAGATATAGTAGGATTTTGGGAGTAAAGATAGTAGCCAACAGGATAAGGAGAAAGGGGTCGTACCTTGTGCCGGCTGGCTGCAGTCAAGCTACGGTATAACCTACGACCCTGCTTCCCTGCATTCCAAATGGTAAAGGACTTCCAATGGGGTAGGACTTGTTCCTCTAGGAAGTGGACACGATGGGTCCAGATGGTCATCCTGTAGCCAAGCAGAAGGAAAAGCTTGAGCTGACCAGATGCCATGGGTTCCAGAGCCACTTCACCATTAGCCCTGGGGACATACAAGAATGTCACATGTGTACGTAGGCTTACCCTGTTTAGGGGTAGGGGGACATGAAATCTAAACAATATCTAAGGGAGATCTGCCTTTATTTGTATACCACCTGTCATAGTCAGAGGTCACCATGAGCCACCATGTAAATTAATGCCCTTTGGGAAGCCTTAAGCCACTCATATTGGTCCTGCTTTCTAGGTAGGACCCTGAGAAATGTAGACTTGATGGATGGGGCCTTTCCACAGCAGCCAGTTCCACTAGCATATGAGTGCCTTTACATGTGGCGGATATGTATACCTGTGTGCACATATAGAAGGGGTCATGCAAGAACCAGCGGTGGGCATCAGGTATGTTTATCATTCTCCACCTATATTTTGAGACAAGGTTCACCAATTCAGCAAGATTAACTAGGCAAAGAGCTCCAGGGATCCTCCTGTTTGCCTTCTCAGCACCAGGATTGCAGGCATGTGCTGCCACTCTTAGCTTCTTATGTGGGTGCTGGGGACTGAACTTGGGTCCTTGTGTTTCTGCAGCAAACACTTCACTTACAGAGCCATCTCCCCAGACCTCAAATTCTAGAAACTAGTCCCTTTGAGTGAGAAAGTGAAAAAGGAGCTATAGAGGACCCAATTACCCTGGTCTGATTTCCCAGACTAGTCAATACTCACAAGAAAGGTCTGAGTAAAATGTAATGTTCATACTAGGAAGTAAACTTTCTGCCTCAGACTATCTCTTCCCTCAGACAATCCCAAAGATGTCCTATTCTGGGCACAGACAGGCCGTAGTCCTTGGACACAGATCTCCAGGGCTCCTTCTCAGGAGCTATCTGCTATCTCCCATCTTAGGACCAGGCCTCCCAGCCCTGGCTCTTTGCCCAGATCCTAGCACTCTGGACCTTTGGATGGTACCTCCCTTGTATTCTGAGCTGCACCTCTTGTATCACTATTAACATCAAAGCATGTTTTGTCTGTTCAGCATTTTCCTGGGACCTCCTGTGTTAAAACATTCTAATTAGGGTTGTGCTGAGCTCACTGATTTGGGTATGGAATTCCCTAGGGGTTCTGAGGAACCACATAAGCAAATAACATTTATGCTGAACCCCAGCCAACCCTCTCTATGGCTGTAGTGCCCCTTATAAGAGAAAGTAACAAACAGGACATGCTTCAGCCCCATACAGTATATCTCCTTGCAGCCATACTGTCGCCCAAGGAAATGGAAGACCCTAACAGTGAGAACCTTGATCTCATAGCACAGGCCTCAAAGAAGGGTCAGACATTTCACCAATGTCATAAGCCAAG